>JAFEMH010005250.1:0-170953 GCA_022495995.1 Adenophora triphylla var. japonica | reverse complement strand
AACATTGGGGCTCCCCTCAACAAAAATGGGTCGACTATGTGCTCTAACAAAATCGGAGCTCCAATGAAGTCATATCTAGCATGAAGGGCGGCATCCCTTGTCATCAAGGTCGGAATGTGGCAAACTCTTTGAGTTAGTTAGAAACATGATTAATCATAAGGTCTTTTTATCAAATAAAACATGCTTTCAAAATACTGTCCTCCTTGGTACCTTGTCTACAAAAATCACTCTTTCGGGTCTCCACAAATTTTCAAACTCTTCAAATCTATCAAAAACGTATCTCTGTGACTCTCAAAGATGACTGTTGCCCTTATCTCTGGACATCGAAACTTACCTAATCCCGCACCTTCTATCATTGACACTTACTCGGCCCTCGCCTAGTTTAAACCAAATAACCTTTCTCGCTCAAAAATTGCCTTGTTTAGACTTACCGCAAATGTAAAACCCTAGCCTCAAACCCAGGTGACAGGAATACCTCTCTAAACCCCTAGCACTTTTAAACCTAGGTGACAAAAATCTCTCTAAACCCCAGCCTCAAGCAAGCCTAGGTGACAAATACCTCTCTAAACCCTAGCCATTTCGAGCCTAGGTAACAAAAATCTCTCTAAACCCTAGCCTCAAGCAAGCTCTAGAGTGACAAATACCTTCTCCCTAAACCACTAAATTTCAAGCCTAGGTGACAAAAATACCTCTCTCTAAACCCTAAATTTCCTAAGCCTAGGTAACAAAAATCTTTCTAAACCCTAGCCTCAAGCAAGCCTAGGTGACAAATACATTTCTAAACCCTAGCCTCAAGCCTAGGTGACAAAAACCTTTCTAAACCCTGGCCTCGAAGCCTAGATGACAAATCTCCTCTCTAAACCTCTAGCCTTCAAGCCTAGGTAACAAAAATCTCTCCCTAAAGCCTTAGCCTCAAGCAAGGCAGCCTAGGTAAACGAAATCTTTCTAAACCCTAGCCCTAAGCCTAGGTAACAAAAATCTCTCTAAACCCTAGCCCTTAAGCCTAGGTGACAAATGCCTTTTCTAAACTCCCCAGCTCCCAAGCCTAGAGTAACAAAAATCTTTCTACAACCCTAGCCTCAAATGTCTACGGGTGACAAATACCTCTCTAAAACCCTACACAGCCTCAAACCTAGGTGACATCAATACCTCTCTAAACCTTAAGCAATTTCGAAGCCTAGGTGACAAATACCTTCTATAAACCCATAGCCTCGAGCCCTGGGTGACAAATGCCTCTCTAAAACCCTAGCCTTAAGCCTAGGAGACAAGACTACTCTCTAAGCATACTTAGCGATAGATTATCCCAATCTTTTAATCGGCTTGGGTTCTTCGGCTCGAGGAAGCCATAATAATCCCAATCAATTCACACAACTATTCTTCATCAATAAATAGTAGCCTAAGTCACTTCAAGTGGCGTGCTACAGGTTTCCCGCATTTTAGAGGGTCTATCACTCCATTTCAAGGGTCCGTCCCACTTTGCATCTTGAAAGGGTCCGTCCCGCATCTTGAAAGGAATTCCGTCCCGTACTTTCAAAGGGGCCCGTCCCGCATCTTCACAAAAGAGCGGTCCGTCCACGCGACCTTCAAAGGGTCCGTCCCATTTCTCGAAGTCAAAATTATCAAATCTTTGGGTGACTCCCCGGACAGATCAAATCTTTGGGCTGACTCCCGGACGATACCAAATCTTTGGGTGACTCCCCGGACAGTCAAATCTTTGGGTGACTCTGGCCGTGACAGGTCAAATCTTTGGGTGACTCCCGAATGCAGTCAAATAAATTTGGGTGACTCCCCTAGAGACGATCAAATAACTTTGGGTGACTCCCTGGACGAGTCAAATCTTTGGGTGACTCCCCGATACTGATCAACCTTTCTTTGGGTGACTCCCGGACGATCAAATCTTTGGGTGACTCCCAAGGGACAGTCAAAATCTTTCGGGTGACTCGCATACGATCAAATCTTTAGGTGACTCCCGGACAGTCAAATCTTTGGGTGACTCCCGAGACAGTCGAGATTCTTTAGGGTGACTCCCGTATAGCTCAAATCTTTGGGTGACTTCCCCGGACGCAGTCAAATCTTTGGGTGACTCCGCTGTGACTTCCGGACGATACAAATCTTTAGGTGACTCCCGTCTGATCAAATCCTTTGGGTGACTCCCAGGACAGATCAAATCTTTGGGTGACTCAGGAGACAGATTACAAAATCTTTGGGTGACTCCCCGACAGTCAAATCTTTGGGTGACTCCCCGAGACGAGTCACAAATCTTTGGGTGACTCCCCGTATGCAGATCAAATCTTTGGGTGACTCCCGGACGATCGAAATCTTTGGGTGACTCCCGATACGATCAAATCTTTGGGTGACTCCCCCAGATAATGCGATACAAAATCTTTGGGTGACTCCGTGCGATACCAAATCTTTGGGTGACTCCCCTGACAGTCGAAATCTTTGGGTGACTCCCGTACGATAAATCTTTGGGTGACTCCCCGTCTGATCAAATCTTTGGGTGACTCGACTCACAGTCAAATAACACTTTTTAGGTGACTCCCAGGACAGTCGAAATCTTTGGGTGACTCCCCCGTCTGCAGTCGAAATCTCTTGGGTGACTCCCCGTACGGTCAAATCTTTGGGTGACTTCAGATCGGAAATAAATTTGGGTGACTCACTGGAGACGATCAAATCTTTGGGTGACTCACGTCTGATCAAATCTTTGGGTGATTTCCTCCCAGAGACAGTCAAAATCTTTGGAGTGACTCCCTAGTCACCAATCTTTCGGGTGACTCCCTGACAATCAAATCTTTTGGGTGACTCCGTGCAATCGCGTATCCTTGACCGCCACACATCCAGCCATTCTCGGGTATTAAACGCCCACTCTTTTGAAGGCTACGACTTCGGCTTGATTCCTTTTGGGATACGTAGGTAGCCCGGCGTGGGTCCGGCCACTTGACCTATCCTGGTCATCCTTTTTGCAACTCGGCTCGAGGAGTCCAAACCTCTACATCCGCATGAGCGTCAACTTTCCTTTACATCCACGAAATCCCTTTTTTCGGAGACGGATCCTATTCTTTTATCGTCGACCCTACTTGTCTTACAAGAAGCGTCGCCGAGGAGCTCTTGTTAGTACACCGGTCCGAAAAAAGTGTTTTAATGAGTGCGGGACCGGGAAAGCGCAATTCGGGAAAATTCGGGACTAAAGCTGGCATTTGGAAGCTTTTGGACCAAATTGGAGAATTTATTGGAAATTTAAGGACTAAACGGGAAATATGGAAATTTGGGACGAATTTGATATATAAAAATTCTGGGGATTAAATGAAAGATAAAATCCTAAAGAGCGAGAGATTGCAAAAGAAGTCATTAAAGCGGCTAAAAGTGCGATCGCAAAATAGCGGGACGAAGCGAATAATATTTATTATACTGAAATGGCCTTTTGCATTTGCACCACATTTGCACCCGGCCGAGGGAATTGGAAACAGAAGGTGTGGCCGAGAATTCTAGAGCAAGGTGGCCGGCCATCCTAGCTGCCAAGTTTGGAATGCCAAGTTTGGGCCGAGGAAACAGACAGCCGATCGGCCTCTCCTTTTCCTACACATCGGTTCCGGCCTACCTCTTCCTCCCAATTCTTTTCACTATATAAACTCCACTCCCGCCTCATACACTTTAAACACGAAATTATTCTACGGAAAACTCAAGACAAAACTTGAGGTTTCCTCCATAAAAAAACTTGAGACTAAACTCGAGTTTTCTAAGTCTAAATATTTATTTTATCAAGCACGTTCTTTCGAATCTTCATAGATTCGATCCAAAAGCTCTTGCCATCATTAGGTAAGTCTTCTGTTTATTTTTTCTTTTGTCTTTATTATTATTGTTTTTATTATTATGCTAGATTTATTATTTGCATTGCTTGGTATTTTAATTACTTGTATTTCTTGCTTATGTCATATATGCTAGATTTAGGGTTGTTTTAATATATTTAAAGTATGCATGATAGCCGAGGATGATCTAGGGTTCTCGCTAAGAAACCCGAATGGATCTAGGAACTATTTCTTTCCTTCCACCTTTAGTTATAATCGTTATCCCATGATCAACAATCCCCCAAGGATGAACGTTGATTAGTGCACCTTCGAGGGCCTAACTTTCGAAAGGTTCTAGGGTGTGATCATCAATAAATTCTTTCTACTCCCCTCCTCGCTTAGCATGCACGATCCCCGCTTCTTCTATCTATTCCCGTAAACACCGCACCTGACCAACACCCCACATGCTAGAAAGACTGATTCGTCGTGACGTAGGAGTGATAACGTTTCTTCTTCTGTTGTAACTTGACCCCAGAACCCAATTAGCTGCATTGCTTAGTTCCTTTTTCCAAAGCTTTGGGCTATATATCAAAGTGGCGTAGCGACTCTCGAACTTTAAACTAATATTTTTAATATGGTTTAAATCGAGTGTCTACTTAAATGAATATCCTATTTCGATCCGACTTTATATGATTAATTATTTTTAAACCTCCCAGAATGCGCGTTGCATCGGGACGGGAGTATTCACGGGTACATAAAGGGCGAGATAATTATCTTAGTTTCATGAAAGACGGAGCATCGTTTTTAATTTACTGCTTACTTTAAAGATTAAAAGTCATTGTGTCATGGAGAGGAAAAAAGCCTATTATTTCTCTTTGTACTATTAATGAATTTTTGGATGATATTGTTGAGGCTAAATGTGTTTTTGCGGTGGTAAGAAAGGATGTGTCGGGTTCTGTGAGTTCGGTTCCTAAATCCTTGGAATCTTTATTGAAAGAATATGGTGATATTATGCCGGATGAACTTTCTGCAGGGTTGCCTCCCTTGCCACTACAAGAAAACTGCGAAATAGCGACGGAAATTAGCGACGGACCAAATTCTGTCGCTATTAGCGACGGAACAGCGACGGATTAACGACGGAAGCAAAATAAAATGAAAAAATCAGTTACCGACGGATTTAGCGACGGATTAGCGACGGATTTTAGCGACAGACATGAATGCATGTCACTAATGCTGTAATCGCAATAGTGGCGCCAAAAAAGCCCGCCCATTTTAGCTTGACGGATTTAGCGCGACAGATTAACGACGGGATTACAAAATTTTTTTAACGACGATTTTTTCTTGTCGCTATTCAATAAATAAAAAAATAAATAAATATTTTTTAAAAAAATTAGACGACTGATTGCTTGACGGATTTAACAAAAATAAATTACCTGACAGGAATTGATACTGTCGCTAAATAATAAAAAATAAAAAATATTTTTTCTTTTCAAAATACCGACGGCAGGATTTGAGCGACGGATTTTACCAAAAATAAATTACTCGACGGATTTAGCGACGGAAAATTGTTTTTTTTTTTTTTAAAATAACCAACTTTTCTAACTTTTTTATGTAACTTTTTGAAAAAAACTTCAATACTAAAAAATGTCCACAAATATTTATTTCTATTTATAAAAATAAAAAAAAACTATACATTTATAAATAAAAATTAAAGAATTTTACCCGTCCACTGATTTTGCTTTATTATACTTTCCATTTGTTTAGTTTTTTCTAACTTTTTTATATAACTTTTGAAAAAAACTTCAATACTAAAAATGTCCAAAATATTTATTTATATCCATAAAAAAAATATATATATATACATTTATAAATAAAAGAAAATTAAAGAATTTTACCCGTCCCTTATTTCTTTATTATACTTCTTCATTTGTTTATTTTTTTTCTAACTTATTTTTATATAACTTTTTGAAAAAAACTTCTAATACTGGAAAAGTGTCCAAAATATTTATTTATATTCATAAAAAATAAAAAAAACTATACATTTATAAATAAAAATTAAAAATTTTACTCCGATCACTGATTTCTTTATTATACTTTCATTTGTTTATAGGTATACCTACCCCATGCCACATACATAAATTTATACCTGCTCTACTATACCAAAGGTATACATACATACTATTCATAACATACACATAGGGGTATACACATACCATACATACATATACCACATGCCACATAGGGTATACCCTAAATACTATGACCTATACCTATGCCACATACCTTACATAAATTCTATGCCACATAGGGTAAACCGCATAAGGTATCACATATGCCATATACTATGGGGTATACATAGGGTATACCACATACCCACATACTCTACATAGGGTATACCCTATATCTATACCACACATAGGGTATATGGGGTATACATGTACTATGGGTATATCCTATGCTGTATACCCTTTATGGTGCAGGCTACATCGAAATATACCTCTATGCCATATGCCGTATACCCACATACCATGGGGTATAGGGCTATGCCTATAGGGTATAAGACCCACTACTCTTCTATACCACATGCCCTATGCCGTATCTATACACACTATAACCTATGCCATATAGGGGTATACCTATTCTACATGCTATGCCCTTATAGGGATTATACACATACACCTATGCCACATGCCACATAGGTATAGGGTATAGTACAGTGCGTAGGATATACCACTATACCACATGCACTTTATACCACATACCACTACATACCACATGCCACTTTTTATAGGGTATAGGAATTATATCTTTATAGGAGTATAGGGTATAAATTATAAGGTATAGGGTATGCCACATAGGAGGGTATAAGGTGTATGGTATTTTATAGGGTATATGGACCTATCTGCATAAATAGGAGTATAGGGTATACCACTAAATGCCTATAGGGTATATGGTATATGGTATTCTGTAGGGGTATCCTCTTTATGCCACTATGCCCTATAGGGTATAGGGTATATCCTATAGGGTATAGGGTATAGGGTATAAGGTATAGGGTATACCCTATAGGGTATAAGGTATATGGTATTCCCTATAGGGTATATGGTATACCCTATAGGGTATAGAATACATATGGTATAGGGTATATATGGGTATAGGGTATAGAATACATAGGGTATAGGGTATACTATAGGGTATAGGAATAGGGTATAAGGTATAGGGTATAGGGTATAGGGTATAGCGTATAGGGTATAGGGTATAGGGTATAGGGAATAGGGTATAAGGTATAGGGTATACCCTATAGGGTATACCCTATAGGGTATAGGGTATAGGATATAGGGAATAGGGTATAAGGTATAGGGTATACCCTATAGGGTATAGGGTATAGGGTATAGAGATTTATAGGGTATAGGGTATAGGAAATATGGCATAAGGTATAGGGTATAGGGTATAGGGTATAAGGTATAAGGTATAGGGTATACCTATAGGGCATAGAGGCGTAAGGTATAGGGTATAAGGTATAGGGTATACCACTATTGGGTATAAGGGTATACCACAGTAGATGCACCACATAGATCTCTATATAGGGTTGTATAGGAGTATACCCTATTGGGTATAGGGTATACCTATTGGGTATACCATATAGGTTATAGGGTATAGAATTATAAGGTATTGGGTATTGGGTATAAGTTATGGGGTATATGGTATAGGGTATAGGGTATAGGGTATTGGGTAGGGTAATGGGTATAGGGTATAGGGTATACCACAGCATAGGGTCATACCACTCACCTATGCCTCTATGCCTCTCTCTCTAGGGTATACCCATATATTTATGTACCTATAGAACCTCTTTATGCCACATAGTATCACTTATACCCTAAATATACTATACCCTATAGGAGTATACCTATGAGTATAGGGTATACCACATATGGGGTTTTATTAAGTATTATTATTAATTATATAATATTATTATTAAGTATTATTATTAATTATATAATAATAATTATTAATATATTCAAATATTTAATTGAATAATTAACAATAGCATCATTATTATTACTAGTTATTATTAATATTATTATTAAGTATTATTATTAATTATATAATAATAATTATTAATATATTCAATTATTTAATTTAATAATTAACAATAAATCATTATTATTACTAGTTATTATTAATATTATTATTAAGTATTATTATTAATTATATAATAATAATTAATAATATATTCAATTATTTAATTGAATAATTAACAATAACATCATTATTATTACTAGTTATTATTTATATTATTATTAAATATTATTATTAATTATATAATAATAATTATTAAAATATTCAATTATTTAATTGAATAATTAACAATAACATTATTATTATTACTAGTTATTATTAATATTATTATTAAATATTATTATTAATTATATAATATTATTTTTATTAATTATATAATATTATTATTAATATTTTTATTAATTATATAATAATAATTATTAATATATTCAATTATTTAATTGAATAATTAACAATAGCATCATTATTATTACTAGTTATTATTAATATTATTATTAAGTATTATTATTAATTATATAATAATTAATTATATAATAATATTTATATATTCAATTATTTAATTGAATAATTAACAATAACATCATTATTAGTATTATTATTAAGTATTATTCCTAATAATTTTTAAAGAAATAAAAGTATATAATATAAAAACATTTACTTTTTTGAGGGTTTAGGGTATATAAGGGTTAGGCTTTAGGGTTTAGGATATGAGCATATAGTATATGGTTCAAGATATGGGTTATGATTCGGGATAAAAGTATAATTACTATTGTTGTTCTAAATAGTTTTTTTTTACTAATTAATAATATTATTTTTTCTTGATATTATTTATTCTTATTAGTTATTAATGAGTATTATAATTAATTAAATAATATTTATATATTTAAAAATTATGACTAATCAAGATCTTAAATATTTTTTATTTAATATTATTTATATTTTGAATTATTTCTATTTACTATCATTTCTTTAATATATTTAATTTAAAGATTACATTATACTAGTATTTTTTTATATTATTGCTATTATCCTTCTAACTGACTTTTCCTTAATAAGATATTGTTTCATAAATCAATGCTTAGTCATTCATTCTATATCATTTAAATTGAATCCAATGGCTCTCATTTTAACAACTTATTTCGGCTTGGATAACAATCTCAACCATCCATCTTAATTGCAATCAATGGTTCAAATTCACTTACTCACACAAAAACCCTACCCACTCACATAAAGCCTCATCTTCTCTTCTTCTCTCACTTCACACTTTTCTCCCTCTCTCTACACGCTCAGTATTCCCTCTCTTCTCTCTCTCATCGTCATTCCGCCGAACCACCCTTCATCGCCGTCCAACCATTACCCCATCCGCCGACCTCCATTCCACTTCTCTGCCTTCCTCCCTTTCCCCCCAACGCCGACGCCGTCTTCTTCTCTATCTCCCCAACCGGCCGACATTGATTTTGGCGATCTGGTTCTCCCTCCCCCATCTCTCTGCGGCATCCTCGCCGGAAAATCCATAAAATCAAAAATACTCCTTGATTGTCGCAACAATCTCCGCCAGATCTGGGTGACGCACCACCATTTTCATCTCCGGCTCCGGTATTCCAGCTTGATGAAAGATCCACCATCGTCGGGCTTTGATGGCGGAGCAGCGGCGAGACGGTTAGGTGGTTCTCCACAGAATCTACTAAATCAAACTTTTCATTTTTTTAAATTAAGTGGTATTGCTTATCATTTTTTTTATAATGAGTTGAGTTTATGTTGGACAGCAAGCGAAGTTCACTAAACAAATCTTATTGTTGCGACTGCTAATATGCCGTGGATTGCTTATCATGTTGTGACTGCTAATATGCCGTGGACAGCAAGCGAAGTTCACTAAACAAATCTTATTGTTGCGACTGCTAATATGCCGTGGATCTTATTGTTGTGACTGCTAATATGCCGTGGTTACAGAAGCCCCTGATCAATGAACAAAATATATGCTGGCACTTTTAATCCATTACAAGTCAACCAGCCGTAATGTTTGATTCCATAACTGCAACTCTTTCTGTTCCATACAAAATACTCGTACCAAATACTTCCAACACAAATACCCTCATTCATTTACTCCCTCCGTTCCCTAAATATGCATATTAAGAAAAATGGCAGATATTTATTTAGATTTTTTAAAATTAAGTGGTTGATAATTGAATAATTAAATTTACGAAGCCCCTAGTCAATGAACAAAATATATGCTGGCACTTTTTAATCCATTACAAGTCAACCAGCCGTAATGTTTTGATTCCATAACTGCAACTCTTTCTGTTCCATACAAAATACTCGTACCAAATACTTCCAACACAAATACCCTCCATTCATTTACTCCCTCCGTTCCCTAAATATGCATATTAAGAAAAATGGCAGATATTTATTTAGATTTTTTAAAATTAAGTGGTTGATAATTGAATAATTAAATTTGGAAAGGATGGCCCCTAGTCAATGAACAAACATATGCTGGCACTTTTAATCCATTACAAGTCAACCAGCCGTAATGTTTGATTCCATAACTGCAACTCTTTCTGTTCCATACAAAATACTCGTACCAAATACTTCCAACAATAAATACCCTCCATTCATTTACTCCTCCGTTCTCTAAATATGCATATTAAGAAAATGGCAGATATTTATTTAGATTTTTTAAAAAATTATGGTTGACGGTTGAATAATTAAATTTGGGGGATGGATGGTGACGGTTGTTTGGTGGATGGATGGTGGTGGTTATGGATGGTGGTGGTGGTGAATGGTGGTGTCAATGTTGAAATAGGATAAACTTGGTTTGAGAATAAAAAATATTTAGGGACTGAAGTAAGAATAAAAAATGTCAAGGGACTGATTTGAGAATAAAAAATGATTAGGGACTGATTTAAGAATAAAAACACTTAAGGGACTGATTTAAGAATAAAAAAAGTTAAGGGATTGATCTGAGAATAAAAAAAGTAAAGGGACTGATTAGAAAAATAAAAAAATGAAGGTATTTATTTAAATTATAATTTATTAATGATAAAAATATTTAGAATATATATATATATATATATATATATTTTTTTTTAAAAAATGTATATATATATATATATATATATATATATATATATATATATATATATATATATATATATATATATATATAATTTTTTTTAATAAAAATATCAAATTAGCGACGGAATTATCCGTCGGTAATTTGATATATCAAAAATAAAAAAAATTGAAAAAAGAAAATTTAAAAAAATTTAAAAAATTAAAAGAATTGTGAAAATTTGGAATAAATTTTAGCGACGGAAATTTCCGTCGTTAAATCCGTCGTTATTAATGTCGCCAATACATTAATTCTGTCGTTCCTCTTCGATATTTAGCGACGGATTTTTGAGTTTTAGCGACGGAATTATCCGTCGTTACTTTACCGACAGCCAAAAAATCTGTCGTTGATATTTAGCGACAAGGGTTTTAGCGACAGATTTTTTCCGTCGCTAATCCGTCGCTAAATGCCTTTAGCGACGGATTTTTGGCTTTTAGCGACGGATTTTTCCGTCGCTAAAAGCTGTTTTTCTTGTAGTGTGCGCAACATTCAGCATAACATTGATTTAGTTCCTGGATTGTATACTCCATTGACAATTCTCGATAAGCAATGGGTGGATATTTCTATGGACTTTGTGCTTGGGTTACCTCGAACGCAAAGGTCCAATGATTCTGTTTTTGTTGTGGTTGATCGTTTCTCCAAGATGGCTCATTTTATTCCTTGTAGAAAGACTGCGGACGCTGCTCATATTGCAGGATTATTTTTCAAAGAGATTGTTCGTTTGCATGGTGTTCCAAAGACTATTACTTCTGATCGGGATACGAAGTTTTTGAGTCACTTTTGGCGTACTCTTTGGAATATTTTTGGGAAGGTTTGCAGTTTAGTAGTTATTTTCACCCACAAATAGATGGACAAACAGAGGTGGTCAATAGAACTTTGGGTAGCATGGTTTGTTGTTTGTGTAGTGATCATCCCAAGAAGTGGGACTTGGTGTTGGCAACTGCTGAATTTGCATTCAACAATATGACCAACAAGACTACAAAGATGACTCCATTCGAGATTGTTTATCAGAGGGCTCCTACTCATACTCTTGATTTGGTTCCTTTGCCTAGCTTACCTGGTTATAGTGTTGTGTAGGGGTGTGAATGGTTCAGTTTGGGCCAATTTACGGACCGAACCACTACTCATCGGTTTGAAAAAATCTCAAACAGAACCGAACCATGAAAAAATTCAAACCGAACCGAACCAAACCGCCATGGTTTGGTTCGAACCGCAATTTGATTTTATGGTTCGAACCGAGTGTTTTAACCACAATTCAAACAATGAAACATAACATTGCTTAAACCATTAATTAGAATATGGTTTTTATAGACTAAACAATTCATTGTTATGTTGGTTTAAATTTAAACACAACTTAAATTTGTGATTCAATGTTTATGATAAAAACATGTCATTTGTGTACTTGTAATGGTATGTGCTAAATATATAGTGAATTAACATTATTACAATAAAATTAACCAAAAGAAAAAAGGGTTATGGGCTAAAACTTATGAATATAATTAGGGTTTTTTCAAATCTAAATGTAAGTTGAAAATGAAAGATATGCATCATATATACGGTTAATATCGAACGGTTTGGTGATTTGGTTTATTGGTTCGGTTTGGTGGTTCGGTTTCGCGGTCTCGAACCGTGGTTTAGGGATCCAAATCGCAGACCAAACTGAACCACACGGTTTGACAATTTTTGGAACCGAACCAAACCACTATTGCTTGAAAATCGAACTAAACCGCATAGTTTGGTTTGGTTCGATTTCGAACCGCGGTTTGAACCGAACCACTTACACCCCTAGTGTTGTGGCTAAGAATATGGCAGAAATGATTGATATTGTTCAAGCTGAGGTGAAGAAGAATATTGAGGAATTTAATGCGAAGTATAAGAAGGAGGCTGACAAGCGACGTCGTCACAAGGTGTTTTGTGTGGGATGGGAGACATGGTTATGGTTTATTTACGCAAGGAGCATTTTTTTCAAGGTACCTATAGCAAGCTTCATCAGAAGAAACTTGGTCCTTGCAAGATTTTTGAGAAGATCAATGATAATGCATATGTGTTGGACTTGCCGGATGGGTGGAATATTTCTCCTACTTTTAATGTTGCAGATTTGGTTGATTTTTACCTGGATGATCCTCTTTATGTCGATACGGATTCAGGAACGAATCCTTTTAAAGTGGGGGAGAATGATGTAGCACAAGTATTGGTTGATCAAGCCTTGGAGGAAGATTGCAAGTTTTATGAGTTTTTGGTGCAACAGGAAGTGCACGGCCGCGCTAAGGAAAGTGCACGGCCGTGTCATGTGAAGGAGCGACCGTGTCCGGGCAAAGGTGTGACCGTGCAGATTGGGACGAGCAAAAGGAATTTTGGAGCACGGCCGTGCAGAATTGGTGACCCGGCTGTGCAAGACGGGAATTGAAGTTTTGCTTCATTTTTTAAATATGATTCTTAAACAATTACTTAAGGGTATTTTTGGTGTTTTTCTAATTCCGTTTTAATTAGGGTTTTCAGCTTTCCTAGGTAGTATAAATACTTTCTTTGTTATTGTTTATAAACAACTTTATCATTATCAATTTACAATTGCTTAGCAATTTAGGTTTTCAACCTTTAAGTCTTAATTGGCTTGTAGAAGAGATCTGATTGATTTCTTATCAAATCCTTTGTTCATGGATTCAAATTAAGGTCGAACGTTTCCTTGAATTGTTCATTTATCTTGTTGATTTCCGCTGCGTTTACATCACCTTTCTATCACATTTTCTTATATCAGAAAAACAAAATTTTAACACAACTTAAATTACAAGTGAAGTAGCATTAATATAATCAATGCAACTCTTTTAAAATTAATCTCTCTCACACACACACACACATTGTATCATTTGTATGTGTTGTGTGTGAAGTGTGAGTTCGTTTTCATGTTCCAATACTCTTCCTCTGTTGCATTTCCCCAATTTTCCTTTTCTTTCTTTCATTTCTTTTCTTTTGCTCGCATTTTAAAGTTGCAATGAAATCAACCATAGACAAACGGAAAGAAACTATTTCCACAGGTTAAGAGCATGCATTTCTAGAGAGAGAAAGAAACAAAGATATACATACATACACATATTACATATATTACATATGTATACTCCCTCAGTCCCACATTTTTATAGATTTTTGGGTTTTGCACGAAAATTAAAGAGAAAATATTATATTGAAAATGTTGTGAGTGTAAAAATAAAATAGGAGAGAAATTGAGTGGAGAGAATAGTAAATTATAATGGTGATGTGAGTATTAAAATAATGTAGGAGAGAAAATGAGTGGAGGGAATAGTAAAAATTCCTTTCCATTTTAGGAAAGTATATATTATTCTGGGATGTCCAAAAAGAAAAGTTTATATATTATCATGGGACGAAGGGAGTATTGGTTATAAAGAGAAAGCTTGATTTTTTTTTTGGTTGTATGAAAGCTAAAGAAGAGATTCTTTAAGCTGGCCGCCTGATCTATTAATTCAAGGTGGGTTTTTAAGCTGGCCGCCTGATCTATCAATTCAAGGTGGGTTGTGTTGATATATTTTTAGTTCATCAGGAATTTGGCCCGTCCCATCCCATTTAGTGGCGGATTTTGGCAGATTGGACCCGCCTCGCCAGCTCGTATTGACAGTTCTATTGTATACTGCTCGACGAAGAGGCATTTGGTCAAGCTATTTTATATGTTGCTATATAATTTTTTATGTTTTTTTTTTATTATTATTATTTTTTTGATTACTCAGTTCCCCTTCACGGGTTATTCTGACCACTAGCCACCGCCCCACAGTGTTCTAGCGGAGGTAAATCGTGATATGCCCAAATCGAGACGTGGTGGCAAGACCCTTATACTCCTGGCGGAGCCCTCCTACAACGCGGTAGTTGAACTCCCCACACTGACAAGTGCAGTGTTCAAAGAATGCCGTTTCCTTAACCGAATGGACAGCGCCTAGACTCCTAAAGACCCTGAAATCCAGAATAGGAACATAAACCACAAGGATTCCCCTTGAGGGGAATCGAACCGGTGACCTCGAAGGGAGGCCACCAAAGCTCAATCCAAAAATAGTTGTTGTTTCGGTACAATTTTTAAATTCCAAATAATTGATGGTATTATTATTTTTTGAAAAATATTTTACTTAGAAATAAATTCGTAAGTCATTTTACGATAAAAATAAAAAAAGGAAAAAATATTTTTCAAAAAATATTTTTCGATGTTTACCAAACACCAAAAAATAGAAAAAATATTTTATGACAAACAAACCAAACAAACGGAGCTAAGTCCGAACTGGATCCCACAAATTCCATCCTCCCAATTCGGTTCCCACCCTATATAAAGGAAACTTCCTTCACTCTTCCTCAGCCCCTCTCTCTCTCTCTCTCTCTCTCTCTCTCTCTTTCCTTATTGCCACACGGAGATAAGCGACCAAAACAATGGCGAAAGGAGGAAAGCTAACCAAGCTCAAATCAGTTCTAAAGAAACTGAATTCATTCAGCAAGCATCAGCAATCCGGACCGGTCCACTCCAACACCACCGCAATCACCGCCACAGACGACCATTCATCATCGGAGGAGGAATCATGCCATCACAGAGTGTTCGTCGGTAAGTCACGACGGCAGTACATAATCAGTTCGGAGGTGTTGGAACATCCTCTGTTCCAGGAACTGGTAGAACATTCCGGCGGCAACGACGGAGATGCGGTGGTGGTTGGCTGCGAAGTTGTGATGTTCGAGCACTTGCTGTGGATGCTCCACAATGCTGATCCTCAACCGGATTCTTTACACGAGCTTGTTGATTTCTACGCTTCTTGCTGAAGCTGAAATTCCTCCTCGATCAATTTTCTGTTTGATTTCGGTTTTAATTTTTGAAAATTTGAGTTAAATTTAAAATTAGTCACAGGCAAATTCTTAATTCTCTATTGCTTCCTAGTAGTAGTACTATAATTATAATGCTACAAGTGATGTTTGTAAAATTGTAAAAATTATCATTATTACAAGAGTTGCATAATCCTCCCTCTGCCTTTTCTCTGTTTAATAATACTCCCTCCGTCCCGGAACAATCTTCACAAACACTGTTTGCACTGGTTTTAAGGAGGGAGTATTATATTGAAAGTGTTGTGAGTGTGAAAATAAAATAGGAGAGAGAATGAGTGGAGAGAATAGTAAATTATAATGGTGTTGTGAGTATTAAAATAATGTAGGAGAGAGAATGAGTGGAGGGAATAGTAAAGATTCCTTTCCATTTTAGGTAAGTTTTAAATGTGTGAAGTAAGTTTTGGGACGCCCAAAAGGGAAAGTGTGAAGATTGTTCTGGGACGGAGGGAGTATATTTTTATACTCCCTCCGTCCCGGTAGAAGCGTCACCCTTTTAGGGGTGGCGCGCAAATTAAGAAAAAGTGTGGGGTGGCGCGCAAATTAAGAAAAAGTGTGGGAAGTAAAAATGTTGTGAGTGTAATTTAAAAATAGGAGAGAGAATTAGTGGAGGAAATAGTGAATTTTAAAAGTGTTGTGAGTGTAGAGGAGAGAGAATTAGTGGAGGGAATAGTGGATGGGATAATAAAATATTAATAAAAGTTTCCTTTTTAGGAAAGGGTGACGCTATAAACGGGACGCCATTTTGGGTAAAAAGTGACGCTTCGACCGGGACGGAGGGAGTATATTTTTTCATTTAAATGTAAGAATTAAATAATAAAAAGTCATGTCACATCACAATGGAAAAAAGTAGCTTTCATTAATTATCGAATTAATATGAGACAGTAAAAAATACTCCCTCCGTCTCATAGAGCTTAGGAAGATTCTATTTGGCACGGGAATTAAGGAATATTATTATAGTATTAGGAGAGAGAATGAGTGGAAGAAGTGTTGTGAGTGTGAAAAATTAAATAGGAGAGAGAATGAGTGGAGGGAATAGTAAATTATAATGTGTTGTGAGTATTAAAATAATGTAGGAGAGAGAATGAGTGGAGGGAATAGTAAATTTCTTAAGAGTTATGGAACGCCCAAAATAGAAAGTTTTCTTAAGACTTATGGGACAGAAGGAGTATAGTACTATCATTTTTATAATTATTAAGTTAAAATCATTTAATTTTCAAAATTGCTAATAAAAAAATAAAGGATGAAAGAAAAAAGGAAAGAGAAATATCAGTGGCGAACCTAATAATTTTTTGAAAGGATTGGGATAATTAATACTCCCTCCGTCTCGATCGAAGTGTCTTAAAAAAGGACAATTGCACGAGAATTAAGAAAAGTGATGTAAGAAAAAAAAAAGGTTAAATGTTGTGAGTATGAAAAATTAAATAGGAGAAAGAATGAGTGGGAGGAATAGTTAGGAGAGAGAAAGTTGTGAGTGTAAAGTAAAGTAGGAGAGAGAATGAGTGGGGTAGGAAGAATATAAAAATAATAAAAACTTTCCTTTTTAAGAACGAGACATTTTAAATGGGACGCCCAAAAAGAAAACTTGGGACACTTCGGCCGAGACGGAGGGAGTATTTCCTCCACTCATTCTTTTTCCTATTTTACTATTACACTCACAACACTTTTCAAATTTACTATTTCCTCCACTCATTCTCTCTCTTATTTTACTATTACACTCACAACATTTTCTTCATCCTTAATTTGTGTACCGGATCTAAAATGGTGAAGTAATTATTGGGAAGGAGGGAGTATATTTCCTCCGCCCCATTACAAAAGTTATACACTTAGTATTTTCACGAAAAATTAAAAAAAGTTGGTGAATTAAATTTTATGAGTATGAAAAGGTGAGATATGGGAGAGAAAGTTGAGTAGAAAATAATAATTGAATTATTATTTTAAGTATGACATATAAATTTCATTAATATAAAAATAATAAAATATTTTTATTATATAAAGTGTAATTTATAATGGAACATTCAATAAAAATAATGTGTAATTTGTAATATAACGGAAGGAGAAAGTTCATTTGAAAAATTTCTCAAATAATCCTTTTTTACTTTTTTATTTACCAAAATGACTCACTGTTCAAACTATTTCCCAGAATGACCATTTTTTTTAAAATCGCTACACCGTGTAGCGAGTTTGACTTGGGTCTGGTCAAAACTCGCTACACCTTGTAGCGAGTTTAGGGTAATTAAGTTTAGCCGTTGGGAAATTAATTAGGGCATTTAATTAATCTAAACTCGCTACACCGTGTAGCGAGTTTGATCAAACCTAATTAAACTCGCTACACGGTGTAGCGAGTTTGACTTGGATCCGAATTCTTTTTTTTTTAATTCTTCTCTTCTCTTCCTTCTTTCTTTCTTTCTATATATATATTATATATATATATATTATATATAATATATATATTATTTATATATATAAAATAATAAATTAGAAAGAGGAAGTCCCTTTAAAAGTCCTCTCACTAAGAGAGGTCCCAAAGGAACTTGAAAAACAATGAAGATGAATCATCTATTTATAGTAGAAGAAAGATTTGAAAAATGTAGGATACATCTATGTGGGAAACACAAAAAATATTTAAATTTAGAGATGGTGGGAAAAACAAAAATTTCAAACGGCCAAACTTAATTACCCTAAACTCGCTACACGGTGTAGCGAGTTTCAAAAACCCTAATCAAACTCGCTACACGGTGTAGCGATTTTCAAAAAAATGGACATTCTGGGCAATAGTTTGAACAGTGAGTTATTTTGGTAAATAAAAAAGTAAAAAAGGATTATTTGAGAAATTGATCGTATATATGTATATGTATACATATATACATATACACATATATATATATATATACATATATATATACATATATATATACATATATATATATACATATATATATATATATATATATACATATATATATATATATACATATATATATATATATATATATATATATATATATATATATATATATAATATGCTAATATATATAATATATATACTAATATATACTCCCTCTGTCCCGCTACAAACTGCACACTTTCTATTTTGGGCGTCTCATTACAAACTGCACACTTCCTAAAATGGCAAAGAATCTTTACTATTCCCTCCACTCATTCTCTCTCCTACATTATTTTAATACTCACAACACCATTATAATTTACTATTCCCTCCACTCATTTTCTCTCCTATTTTAATTAAATGCCCTAATTAATTTTCAAACGGCCAAACTTAATTACCCTAAACTCGCTACACGGTGTAGCGAGTTTCAAAAACCCTAATCAAACTCGCTACACGGTGTAGCGATTTTCAAAAAAATGGACATTCTGGACAATAGTTTGAACAGTGAGTTATTTTGGTAAATAAAAAAGTAAAAAAAGATTATTTGAGAAATTGATCAAGTTCATTTGGTCACAAAATAAATACTCCCTCCGTCCCAGCGAAAGAGCCATTTATTTCCTTTTTGGGCGTCCCATTTAAAAAGCCACTTTCCCAAAAAGGAAACCTTAAATCACTATTCTCTCCACTCATTCTCTCTCCTACTTTACTTTTACACTCACAACATTCTCTTTCTTACATCACCTCCCACTCATTCTCTCTCCTATTTAATTTTTCATACTCACAACATTTAAACTTTTTCTCTTTCCTACATCACATTTCTTATTTTGCGTGCCGGATAAATTTTGTGGCTCTTTCGCCGGGACGGAGGGAGTAAATAAATATAAGTTCATTGGTTTTACCATTTCAATTACACATGGCATATGGGGAGCTGCTATAGTAGAGGTGGAAAAAGAAATGTAGGGTAATATACAATGAATGTATGCATGAGCAAGTAGCTGCAGCTTGGCTTTCTCCTACCAATTCTATGATTGAGAATCCATCGATCCACTCAAATATCTCTGCAACTGCAACTTGTTGGATATGAACATAATACTCGCTCAGTCCCATTTAATATTTTTAGTTTGACATGATATAAAAATTAAAAATAAATACTCCCGTACTTCAATCAAACTAATTTCCATTTTGGGTCGTCCCACTCACCTGCAAAATGGAAAAGAATATTCACTATTCCTCCACTCATTCTCTCTCTCTCTTCACTTTTACACTCACAACATTCTCTCCTAACTATTCCTCCCACTCATTCTCTCTCCTATTTAATTCTTCATACTCACAACATTTAACTTTTTCTCTTTCTTACATCACTTTTCCTTAATTCCTACACCCAAAAAGTTGGTGCCAAGTGAACCGGGACGGAGGGAGTAAATATTATAAATATAAAAAGTAAAATAAAAAATAAAATAAAAAAGGAATGTAAAAATCTTAAAACAACGGAACTTAAAACGGAACGAAGGAAGTACTTGTGAATTACTTCCTTCGTTTCACCTCAATTGGTTCATTGATTTATTTTACAGTTTTTAAGAAAAATAAATAAAGTGAATAAAAATTAGAGGAGAGAGAATGTAAAAGTTAAATGTGTGATAGAAAATAGGAAAGATAATATAAAAATTAAAAATATTTAATAGGAGAGAATGAGTGGGAGAATAGTAAGTTAATGATTGATTTTTTTGTAAATATGTTAAAATTATAAGGATATAATGAATGATTTTTTTGTAAATATATACATTATGAGGGTATAAATGTCCGAAACACCTTTCACTTCTTTCCATTTATGAAATGACTCAATTAAAGTGGGACGTCCCAAAAAGAAAAGTGACTCAATTGAGATGGGACGGAGGTAGTACTAAAATTGAATATGCAAGATTAAAAAAAAAATAAAAAAGTGTTATTAGTATGAAAAGTAATTAAAAAAAGAAAAAATGGGATATACATTTTTTTTTGTTGCAAATGTCTTAAGTGGGTCTCATTTATATTTTAGAATAGTAACATTTGTTATAATATACTCCCTCCGTCCCACAATTGTGTAAACTTTTTGGCTCGACACGGAGATTAAGGTAAAAAGTTATAAAGATAATGTGTTGTGAGTGTAAAAGTAAAATAGGAGAGAGAATGAGTGGAGAGAATAGTAAATTTAAAAAGTTTTGTGAGTAGAGAGAAGTGAATATCATTTCCTTTTTGAAAAATTATAGATTATTGTGGAACGTTCAAAAGAATTTTTTTTTTTTTATTATATTTGTGGGACGGAGGGAGGGAGTACACAATTCAGAAATAAGTAACAAATATTATTCCCAATAGAGAAATAAGTAACAAATACTCCCTCCGTTTCGACCGAAATGTCCCAAGTTTTTTTTTTGGCGTCCCATTTAAAATGTCTCATTCCTAAAAAGGAAAGTTTTTATTATTTTTATATTCTTCCTACCCCACTCATTCTCTCTTCTACTTTACTTTTACACTCACAACATTCTCTCTCCTAACTATTCCTCCCACTCATTCTCTCTCCTATTTAATTTTTCATACTCACAATATTTAACCTTTTTCTCTTTCTTACATCACTTTTTTTAATTCTCGTGCAATTGTCCTTTTGAGACACTTCGATCGGGACGGAGGGAGTATTATGAAGACGGTGGGAAGTACTCCCTCCATTCCAGTCCAATTGATACTTATTTCCTTTTTGATTCGTTCTAAGGAATCTTGTGATAAATGGAAGGGAATGAGTGGAGGAATCTTTGTGATTGTCCCCTATTAAATACTCACTTATACTCACAACATTATTCTCCTAACTATTCCTCCCACTCATTCTCTCTCCTATTTAATTTTTCATACTCACAACATTTTCTTCCACTTTTTCTTTCTCTTACTTTTCCTTAATCTGTGTGTCCAAAATTTTGGTATCAGTTCGACTGGACCGGAGGGAGTAGAGATTAAATATCCTTCATTTGCTCCATAAAGATTGATCAATAATTTAGGTCAATTCATTTATTGTAGTTAATATTTTTTTTAAATATTAATAGCATTTTTAATGGTATGTCAATAATAATATTAAATTTTATTTGGGAAATTATTTTTTATTTATTTTTATTTGTCGAAATTCCATCAAAATACTACCTACGTCCGAATTTTAAGTTTCTAATTTCCCTTGGCCCCTGAATTAGGAAATACTGAGGGCCCGTTTGGTTCGCGGAATTGGCCATTCCACCGATGGAATGGAATGATCAATTCCGTTTGACCCATTCTTTTGCCGTGTTTGGTTCAAAATTTTCATTCCTCCGGATTGATCAATTCCTTGGCTTGAGGGAATTTGCCATTCCCTTCAAATATGGGAGGAATGTCTCCCCCCCCCCCCCAAAAAAAAAACCCTCACCCCACCCACCCAACCCCCGAAAAAAAAAACTTATATTAAAATATTTTCTGAAAAACATTTTTTGTAAATTTATCAAACAATTGAATGTCATATTTTCATAAATCATTCTCCGAAAAACATTTTTCCCAAACAAACAGAGTCTCATTGTTTATTTTAAATATAAAATAAATTAAAATCTTTAAATTGAGACAGATTAAAAGAAAAGAGATTAAAAAGAAAAATAAAAACCTTAAAATCAGGAAGTAACTACCAAATGTGTGAGACTATATTTTCAAAATGAACAAATTAAACTATCTTTCCTATTCCTAGGGCTCACCTGAATTCAATTGTATTCACATCATCCCTATTTCCTACCATCAATTTAATACTCCCTCCGTCCCAATCTAAATGTCCAAACTTTTCTTTTTGGGCGTCCCATTAAAAATGTCTCATTTCCAAAAAAGAAAACTTTTTTTCACTATTCCACCCACTCATTCTCTCTCCTACTTTACTTTTACACTCACAACATTCTCTCTCCTAACTATTCCTCCCACTTATTCTCTCTCCTATTTAATTTTTCATACTCACAACATTTAAATTTTTTCTCTTTCCTACCTCACTTTTTCTCTTTCTTACCTCACTTTCTTTAATTCCTGCGCCGAACTCATTTTTAAACATTTAGATTGGGACAGAGGGAGTAGTATATTTTAGTTCCTTCTTTATCAAAGTTCCTTAATTACCTCCAAAATCTTTTCTTTTTGGTAGTCCCATCCAACTCTAATTTTCTTGGTCCAAGTTCTTTTAGATAATTATATTTCGAGGTTATATTTTTATTAAAATAAAAATTATTATAATCTGAAAAAATGGACACAAATTTGTAAATAAGGGCACAAATTTGATAACAAAATAATGAATTTTATATTAATAAAAATGCACAAGAATAATTAAAATGAAAATCAGGCAAAAGTACAAAGGATAAAAATGAAGTTTGACATTCTTATTTTAGTTTTGCTAATTCAATATATGAATGAGCAAGTATTTTGTGCATGAAAAAAAATGTTTTTTACTCTAGTCGCGCTTTATTTGATTTGTATCAAATACTTTACATATTTTAATACAAATTTTATCATAATCAAAATATGAAGTGTTAATTTAATCGTTAACTAGTCAAATATAAAAATTTTAAGAGTTCAAGGACTGAAATGCAAGTTCTAATCTCAAGGGCTAGGTTAGTGTTTACCAATAAGAAAACATCATTTATAATAATAAATGATGTACTCCCTCCGTCCCACCTCACTTGACACTATTTCCATTTTGGGCCATTTCAGCTCACTTGACACTTCCTAAAATAACCTACTTTTTATAATTTTATATTCACTCTACCCCACCACTCATTCTTTCTCTTCATTTTCCACCACTCAATTTATTCAATCAACACTACTATTTACCCCACTCATTCTTTCCATTTTCTATCACACATTTTTTTTATTTTATTTTTTTAAATTTTAATTTGAAAAAAAAAAAACAGTGTCCTTGGACACGGGCATATGTACTAGTGTATTTAAAATTGGGACCTAAAGAGTAAGCAATAAGATATCAAATATGGTAAGCAAACTTTGCCAGCCAGGACCTTTGCAACGAACATTGCCAGCCAGGACCTAGGATGGGGTTTACTCTTTATTTGACATTGTGTACAAGTTTCTTCAACATAAACATTATGGGTTTGGAAAAGCTAAACAAAGCATGGTTTGGTTAGCCACCAAACAAATGAGTAGTTTATTACCTGAGACAGCAAGTCAATTACATTACAACATACTTTCCTTTTTATATGGAGGGCACAAATACTATAATTTCAATTATTTAATGGGTGTGGTGATGAACTTATTTAATTTCATTTGTTAGCACTTTCTTATAGATTTATAGAAGTATTCTTGCTTGAAATATACTTCCTCCGTTCCAAAATATTTGTCTCTATAGTATAAATGAGGAAAGGGATGCTACAGTACTATGAATAGTGTCAAGCGGTAAATTTCCCATTTTGCCCTCATACATTTGTCTCTTTCTCATTTTGCCCTTAAAAAAAAATTTAATTAAAAAAAAAAAAACCCCTGTCCTTGAACACGGGCATGTACTAGTAGATTTATAGAAGTCAATATATTCTTGCTTGAAATATACTCCCTCCGTCCCAAAATGTTTGTCTCATTTGACTTTTTTGTTGAATTTTGACCACAAATTTATGAGAGATTAATCATGTTCATGAAATTTTAAAAGTTGTTGTTAATAATATTATTAATAGTGAATCAATAGAAATTTTTAGAATTTTATGAACATAATTAAATTGTCATATATTTGTGGTCAAAGTTTAACAAAAAAATTAAATGGGACAAACATTTTGGGGCGGAGGAAGTATATATATATATATATATATATATATATATATATATATATATATATATATATATATATATATATATACTCCCTCCGTCCCATAGAACATTACACGTTTACTATTGAGAACGGAAAATAAGGAATAATGTTATTAAAGTAGGTGTTGTGAGTGGGAGGAGAGTGAATGAGTGGAGAGAATAGTAAATTATAATGGTGTTGTGAGTATTAAAATAATGTAGGAGAGAGAATGAGTGGAGAGAATAGTGATTTAAGATTTCCTTTTTAGGAAAGTGGGACTTTAAAGAGGGACGCCCAAAATAGCAAAAGGGGTAATGTTCTATGGGACGGAGGGCGAAAGAGCCACTAAATTAGCCGGGCACGCAAAATAAGAAATGTGATGTAGGAAAGAGAAAAAATTTAAATGTTGTGAGTATGAAAAATTAAATAGGAGAGAGAATGAGTGGGAGGTGATGTAAGAAAGAGAATGTTGTGAGTGTAAAAGTAAAGTAGGAGAGAGAATGAGTGGAGAGAATAGTGATTTAAAGTTTCCTTTTTGGGAAAGTGGCTTTTTAAATGGGACGCCCAAAAAGAAAATAAATGGCTTTTTCGTTGGGACGGAGGGAGTATATATGTGGGAGCAAAAAAATATACTCCCTCCATCCCAATAAAAGCTTCACTAATTACCTAAAAGGGCGTCCCGTTAGAAACTTCACCTTTCCTTTTTTGGCAAAGAATTTTTACTATTTCCTCCACTCATTCTCTCTCCTATATTATTTTAATACTCACAACACCATTATAATTTACTATTCACTCCACTAATTCTCTCTCCTATTTTCAAATTACACTCACAACATTTTTTTTTCCCTCCCATTTTCATAATTTGCGTGCTCACCCAAAAGGGTGAAGCACTTATTGGGACGGAGGGAGTATATATATATACTCCCTCCGTCCCAGCAGAAGTGTCACTTTTTACTTAAAATGGCGTCCCGTTTGAAGCGTCACCTTTCCTAAAAAGGAAATGTTTTATTAATATTCTATTATCTCATCAACTATTCCCTCCACTAATTCTCTCTCCTCTACACTCACAACACTTTTTAAATTCACTATTTCCTCCACTAATTCTTTCTCCTATTTTCAAATTACACTCACAATATTTTTTCTTCCCACTTTTTTCCTTAATTTGCGTGCCACCCTTAAAAGGGTGACACTCTTGCTGGGACAGAGGGAGTATATATATATATATAAAAATATATGGTTTTTGATGTGATTGTGAATATAAATTTGAACCTGAACAGTAAGTTAGGCCCAAGGTGGCAAAATGGGTCAAAGGGGCCAAAATACAAATGAAATGAATATTACATGTAATCCCCTGATATGATGGTAAGGCGACATTCAGAGTGAGGCGACAAGAATGGTGGCGACATGAGTATGTTGAAGCGTGAGAATAAGCAGTAAGCGAGAAGTACCCGTTGACAGTTAGCGACAGGTTTTGGCAGGATTAATAGACGACAAGTATAGTGCGAGTAAATGATGGGATTGGCGACAATATGAATATTCCCCTTTCCTTGGGATTGTCGCTGGGTGACAAGTATGACTAGTAAGTTTAAATGACTGATATGCTGCCACGTGTGTACCCCACCAAAATCGTCAAAATAGTATGATGTGACAAGGTGAACAGTGCTTTCCCACTTACTTTGGGGTGATTGGCACTTGGCTTGGATGATTGTCATGTGTCTGTCATGTGCAAGACACATGCTGCATGGGAGTATATAAGTCTTGGAGAACCCATTATTTGTAAGTCTCTAAGCTCTCTCTCTCTAAGTTTCCATTGTTACCAAGCTCATTATCAGTCACTTATTCTCACGCTGGAGCGATTTTGCCGGAGCCACCCCCGGCTTAGTTCACGTTCTTGTTTGTGTGTAGGTGACTGTTTCAGCCATTCAAAGGAGACCAGTCGGAATATCCATAATTTCTGTTCAGAAATCAGTTCCTGTACAACCCATTTGACGGTGTAGCATCAGTTCTAAAATGCAGATATACCCTTAAACTCAATACATGACATCCTGACCTTGAAACTCACAAAATGACCTTATGTTGAATGCCGTCAATTTTCCGTTCAAAACATAACGAAATAGTCTACTAAGAAAAGAAGCCTAGTTGGAAATTAGGATGGAACACAAAAAAATAAAAAATTGGACACATAAAATTGTTAATTGTTGATGTATTGAGTTACAGGTACATATATTGGCATGAATACCATATACAAGGGCATATTTTAATAATTAATACAAAATTATATCTATCTATATATAATAATAAGATCTTGGTAAATCTTTGGCCAATGAGGGGTATTTTGGTAATTTCACTAGGTGGCAAAATTGCAATTAACAAGGCCACAATGCCATGTGGCAATTTGTAATTGGCTGGTTTTTTTTTTTTTTTTTTTTTTTTTAAAAACCAATTTGGACAAGTGTCAGTTGGTTGGGGAGGGGCATTTCGGTCATTTGCCTGGCGCGTGTGCCACACGCGCCGACCAGGGCACGTCAATTCAGTTTGTTTCTTTTTTTTTTTTTTTTTTTAATTTTTGCCACGTGGCGCCATTTTATTCGCCGGATGGAATTCAAATTAAAAAAATCCTCTTTCTTTTACCTCAATTATTTTATAATAAATTAATTTTTTAAAAAAAATTTACACCAAAATTCATAATTTTTTTCCTCTTTAAATAGAGACTTCTTTCATTTGATTTGGACACAGAAAAAAAACCATCTTTTTTAAATATAATTTTCTTAATTATCCTTTGTTAATTTACCTTTCTAATTTTTTAATACTCCCTCCGTCCTAATAGATGCTTCCCATTTTCACATATTTTCAGTGTGTCAATTAATAACTTTCACTTTTCTTTTTTGGCAAAGGAATTTTTACTATTCCCTCCACTCATTCTCTCTCCTACATCTATCTATATATAATAATAAGATCTTGGTAAATCTTTGGCCAATGAAGGGTATTTTGGTAATTTCACTAGGTGGCAAAATTGCAATTAACAAGGCCACAATGCCATGTGGCAATTTGTAATTAATGGTTTTTTTTTTTTTTTTTTTTAAAAAACCAATTTGGACAAGTGTCGGTTGGTTGGGGAGGGCATTTCGGTCATTTGCATGGCGCGTGTGCCACACGCGCCAGCCCGGCACGTCAATACAGTTTGTTTCTTTTTTTTTTTTTTTTTTTTTTTTACTTTTTGCCACGTGGCGCCATTTTATTCATTTGGATGGAATTCAAATTAAAAAAATCCTCTTTCTTTTACCTCAATTATTTTATAATAAATTAATTTTTTAAAAAAAAATTTACACCAAAATTCATAATTTTTTTCCTCTTTAAATAGAGACTTCTTTCATTTGATTTGGACACGTAAAAAATCATCTTTTTAAATATAATTTTCTTAATTATCCTTTGTTAATTTTCCTTTCTAATTTTTTAATACTCCCTCCGTCCTAATAGATGCTTCCCATTTTGTCATTTTGTGTATCCAATTAATAACTTTCACTTTTCTTTTTTGGCAAAGGAATCTTTACTATTTCCTCTACTCATTCTCTCTCCTACATCTATCTATATATAATAATAAGATAGTGGTAAATTGTTTGCCATTGAGGGGTATTTTAGTCTTTTCACGTTGTGGCAAAAATGCAATTAACAAGCCAAAAACGCGAGGTGGCAATCTGTAACTGGGTGGTTTTTTTTTTTTAAAAACGAATTGGACACGTGTCGATTGGTTGTGGAGGGGCATTTCAGACTTTTCAATGGCGCCCGACAAGGGCACTTTAATGCAGTGAGTTTTTTTTTTTTTTTTTTTTTTATAAATATTGCCACGTGGCGCTCTTTGATTGGCCGGAAGGATTTCAAATTTTTAAACAAATCTCCTATTTCTTTGACCTATATTTTTTAATAATAAATTATTTTTTTAAAAAAAAAAATTACACCAAAATTCATAATTTTTTTTTCTCTTTAAATAGAGACTTCTTTCATTTGATTTGGATACAGAAAAAAACCCTCATTTTTAAATATAATTTTCTTAATTATCCTTTGTTAATTTTCCTTTCTCATTTTTTAATATATTTTTAGTTACAAATAAGTAAGTGTGAAATATTTTATTTAATTCTAAATGATAGTAATATTAATAATTTTACTAATCTTGAAAATAATGAATGTAAAAACAAATAAATAAATATTTTTTTGATTGGCGGGAAGAATTTCATATTTAAAAAAAATTCTATTTCTTTTACCTTAATTATTTTATAATAAATCAATTTTTTTAAAAAAAAAAATTACACCAAAATTCATAAAAAAAAATTCTCTTTAAATAGAGACTTCTTTCATTTGAATTGGATATAGAAAAAAACTCTCTTTTTTAAATATTTTTTTTTAATTATCCTTTGTTAATTTCCTTTCTATTTTTTTAATATATTTTTAGTGAAAAGTAATTAAGTGTGAAATATTTTATTTAATTATAAATGATAATAATATTAATAATTTTACTAATCTTGAAAATAAAGAATATAAAAGTAAATAAAACTGGTGGGGTATAGGATAATTAGTTGGATGGGATAATATAAAATGACATAAAGCGGTGGGGTATAGGATAATTAGTTGGATGGGATAATATGGTTATTGGGTTTATTTTATTTCGATATATCAAACAATTTATTTATTTATTTTTTTAAAAACTTTGAAACATAGTAAATAAACTATTTATAAATTTCTTGAATATCTATCCGTCTAAAAAAATTGTGCATTTATAAAAGCGAATATCGGGAAAGATGGCCATCATTTTTAAAAGTTTGATTGAAGTGTAAGTCATTTCATATTGTGGCATAACTAAAAATAGTTGAAGCAAATTTGTCGTGACATGCCGTGATAGGGTGAAAATTGGGCGTGTGCCGTATTCGCGTCGAACGAGGTACATTTACGAAGAGATATTTTCCTTTTAATTTTAGTGAAAAGTAATTAAGTGTGAAATATTTTATTTAATTATAAATGATAATAATATTAATAATTTTAATAATCTTGAAAATAAAGAATATAAAATTAAATAAAACTGGTGGGGTATAGGATAATTAGTTTGATGGGATAATATAAAATGAAATAAAACTGGTGGGGTATAGGATAATTAGTTGGATGGGGTAAAATGGTTATTGGATTTATTTTATTTCGATAGATCAAACAATTTATTTAATTTTTTTTAAAAAAAACTTTGAAGCATAGTAAATAAACTATTTATAAATTTCTTGAATATCTATCCGTCTAAAAAAATTGTGCATTTATAAAAGCGAA
Organism: Adenophora triphylla var. japonica; assembly: GCA_022495995.1. Classification (NCBI taxonomy): domain Eukaryota; kingdom Viridiplantae; phylum Streptophyta; class Magnoliopsida; order Asterales; family Campanulaceae; genus Adenophora; species Adenophora triphylla. The sequence goes on along the minus strand of JAFEMH010005250.1, from coordinate 141,125 downwards.
TTTCGAGAAAGATGGCCATCATTTTTAAAAGTTTGATTGAAGTGTAAGTAATTTCATATTGTGGCATAACTAAAAATAGTTGAAGCAAATTTGTCGTGACATGGCGTGATAGGGTGAAAATTGGCCGTGTGTCGTATTCGCGTCGACCGAGGCACATTTACGCAGATATATTTTCCTTTTTTTCCCGGACACTTGGCGGCGTTTCATTGGTTTCTTGAATTTCGATTTTTTTTTTCCATTTCTTTGACCTCAATTGTTTTAGAAAATATTATTTTTTTTACACCAAAATTCATTTCAAATAAATCTCTATAAATAGAGACTATTTTCATTTGATTTGGACACAGAAAAAAAAATCTTTTTTTAAATATAAATTTCTTGATTTTCCTTTCTAATTTTTCAATATCTTTTTAAATATAAATTTCTTAATTTTCCTTTCCAAGTTATTTAAAAAAAAAAATTAAACTTTGAAGCATAGTAAATAAAGTTTTAATAAATTTGTCGAATTTTCTATCCGTCTCAAAAAATTGTGTATTAATAAAAACGAATATCGGGCAAGATGACCATTTTTTTTTAATTTTGATTGAAGTGTATGTCAATAAATGATAATAATAATAATAATAATTTTAATAATCATAAAAATAAAGAATATAAAATAAAACAAAAGTTGTAGGATATAGGATGATGAGTTGAAATGGTGTTGAATTTTTATGAATAAAACCATTGTGTATTTATAAAGTATATAGGGTTATTTAATATAATAATAATCTATATCTATATATACCTATTTATATATATACTCCCTCCGTTCCACACCATTTGATACCAAAAAATGGCCACGCGGATTAAGAAAAAGGTAAAGAGACATAAAAAGTGGAGAGAGAATGTTGTGAGTGTAAAAGTAAAATAGGAGAGAGAATGAGTGGGAGGAATAGTTAGGAGAGTAGAATGTTGTGAGTGAAAAAGTAAAATAGGAGAGAAAATGAGTGGGATAAATAGTGAAGATTCCTTTCCATTTTGGGTAAATATCAATTGATGTGGGGCGGACCAAAAAAGAAATAAGTATCAATTGAAGTGGGACGGAGGAGTATATATTGGGGAGTGTGATGAATGTGGGTTTTGATTACTATTTAATAAGTGGGATGAGATAATATGGTTATTGTGTTTATTTTAGCTCGATATAGCGGACAATTTATTTAATTTTTTTACAAAAATCTTTGAAGCATATTAAATAAAGTATATAGGGTTATTTAATTATAGATTTTTGGTGAAAAGTGGCGCGTGCCATACACGCGCGTACGAAAAGCGCGTCTACGTAGGTTAATTTCTTTATTTTTTATTTAAATGGGACACTTGGTGTCCATTCATTGGCGATTAGATTTCAAGGTATTTGTATTATTGTATTTCTTTTATACTATGACTATTAATAAATTTCAAAGGTCAATATTTATTCATTGTTGGCCTTCTTTTAAATTGATACTATGTCATATGTCGTTTTCAATTATATTTCACATTAAAAAAAATTCACAATCCCAATGGTCAGAATATATTGATATGTAATGATGATCTTCCTTCCTCTTTCGAAAGTTGCTCTGACAATGTTTTCTTTTAAAGCTGTGTTTCACAATGTATAAAAATGTTTTTCTCATTTAGTCATTTTATTTAATTTCCGTCTTCTTAAGCATTAATAATTTTCTGTGCATCGCACGGATATATCACTTGATTTATTTTAGTGTCATTCAATCTTATATTTGTATTGAGAATATGATTTTTGAATAATTGTTTTACAATGTATACAAACATCTCTATTTTCTTTTGTATTTATTTCGATAAGTTATTTGTTAATAACTGCCCGTGCATCGCACGGGAGTCAAACTAGTTTCAATAAATACCACCACCCGCCCTCCACTACTTACCACTACCCTCGTCACCTCCACTGCTACCGCCACTCATTATTACTGTAATACTCGCCCCTTTTATTTAATTTTAAATTCTTTTATTTTATTATTTGATCTCTAATAAAAATGATTGAATAATTGGGCTTTAATTTTGGGCTCAAATTAGAAAATTCATATCATTTAAGAAGTTGGATTAACTTCCTATCGGGCTATGGTGTGAAAAGTCCAAGAATATAAATACGCTCCCTACCCTAATATCACCCTTATTATTGACAAAAGAAAGAGAGAGAGGCGGCAGGAGAGAGAGAGAGAGAGATCGGAAGAGAGTTGAAATCGAAAAGGTAATCATCAACTCTCTTTATTGTTTCCTTTAGTTTTGGTTTGATGAAACCTTAGAAAATCCTAAAAGTTTATGAGTATGAATTAGGGTTTTGGAAATCAAAGGTATTATTATTAATTGAGTTATAAAATTGTATATCATAACATTAATGGTTATGATTAGGGTTTGGGCATGTTAATTAAATGGTTTTGACCTAAATAATTCATGCTCGGGTTTATGAGAAAGATTAGGATTTTATGTATGTGTTAGGGTTTTGTGTGTGTATTTGTGTGTGTTGTGTGTGCAGTGTGTGTGCATGTGTGTGTGATGTATGTGTGTGTGTGTGCTGTCGTGTGTGTGTGTGGTGGCGGGTGTGTGGGTGTGTTAGGGTTTAGTGTGTGTTTGTGTGTGCTGGAAAAGGTGTAAACATTGTGTGAATGTGAAAATAGAGAGTATTAATGGGAATTGATTATAGAAATCCCTAGGGGTAGTTTGGTAAACCTTATGGGGATTAGTTAACCTTAAAATGAGTTAAAGAAGATTAACACATAGGTTAACAAGTCGGATTAAAGAGGTTTTGATACTTAAGTAAATAGAGGTTACTTATACCTAAGATACGTTTTGCATGATTGTAGATTGTGCACGAAGTATTGCAAAGGAAGTGCAAACAACCCAAGGTAAGGGACTACGTTCTTTAGTATTTGAATGTATTCATCCTTTGTGATAGGATTCCCTGATTTTATAAAAGTGTATACTACCAATGTGGCTGGTAGTTATTTTCTAAATATTCCTCCGATATGAATGTCTTTTGGAATATCTTATTTCTTGATGTGTATTCAATGGGTATCCATGGTAATTGAAATTGTTTAATGTGTTCTTGTACCTATAAACACTATGTGTGGGAATTGCTATATCTGATTGAAAATGATATAGTTGGCTTTGTCTGATTTGAAAAGGACTTAGCAGAAATTAGTCCGATTGAAAAGGACTTCATTGGAAATTGTCTAGTCTGATTGAAATGGACTTAGACACTTATATGCTACTTGATGAAGTAGTCTTGATTATCATGATATATCATAATAAGGGAGCGCCCTGAAAAGGCGTATCGTTACTGTGGAATTGACGGACTTATATGAATACAGTCTCCATCACTATTATTCTTATGATAGTGCCACAACTTGTTTACTTGAGAAGTATCTTTCTTTATCGTACTCGTAACTGTACTTTAAGCTGTTATATTTAACCTTTCATTGAGCATTCGATTGGCTCTGTTCATTTCGGTCATCTCTTCCATAGTACCCGGAGAGATCTCGTATGAACTTACTGAGCATTGTTCGCTTATCCCTTCTTTCTTTTTTTCCTCCCAGGTAAACAGTAGGAGAAAGGATTGGTCACAAGGTTGGCGGCAATATTATGAAGAGTTAGGGTTATTTAATAATCTAAGAATTGATTTGGAGCTAGTGGGTTGTACTAGTCGTTAGCATTGAATGACATTTCATATGTAATGATTAGGGTTGACGTTTGAGATACCCGTATTTTGGGAATTTATTTATGGTTAAGGATTATTTATATTGTTGAAGTTTTGAGGTCGTTACAGTTGGTATCAGACCTAAGGTTTTAGGTCACATAGGAGATATTAGATGTTGAGGGCTATTGGAAGAAAGTAGTGCTTAACCATTATTGGGTTTACCTAGACCTTACTATTTTGGGAAAGAACCTAGAATAAGATTTCCTTGGGAGTATAACTAGATTCTTCAAGTAATCTAGAGAATTTACCTTTGGGTTTTGAAGGTGTGAGTTGCGATTACTATTAGTATCATATGGTAGGAAATGGACGGACCTACTAATAGTGGTCATGTCTTGATTGTAGGAAATGGACGGACCTAGTAATGTCATGAAGAAGAACTTGAGGCCTAGAGTGCTTAGTAAAAGGATGACCAAGAAGTATGTGTCGAGGATTCAGAAGCTAAGTAAGGCGGTGAAAGTTGAAAAGAAAAGGGTGGACAATATGATAGGAATGCGAAACCAAGCTAGAGAAGGGTGGTTCAAAGCTTCGAAGGATTTGGCAGGGACGAGGAAAACTTTGATCGAGACCGAAGACTATTTTGATAAGGTTAGAGAGCAAGCATACGGTTGGTACTATGAGTTACAAGAATTAAAGGCAACAATGGCTGGGGGAAATAAATAAGGAAACCCTGTAGAACCTGAGGTACCAAACAGAGAGGATTTGGCAGTTGATGATCTAATTGAGGAAATAGCTAGCAACATTGAGGGTAGTGAAGCTGCTCCAATTATAATTGATGACAATGATGGAGATGAGCTAAATCCACTAGTGACACCAGTGCGTAGGTCCCGAGGAAGACCAAAGGGGTCCAAGAAGAAAGTGAAAGTGCCAAGTGGAAGACCTAGGAAGAATGTGATACCATGAGTGGAAAGCGGAGTGTTTTGCTTTTATTTCTAGAAAATGATAGTAGTTAGTAGTATTCTAGTTCTAGTAGCAAGAACTCGAGAATTGATTTGTTTTCATTCAAAGTTTTAATGAAATAAAGCGTATTTCGTATTTTGAATTATGTTTTGATTGAGTTTTGTTCCATAGTGTTAAGCAAGTGTGTTAGCCGAAACGGGGAAAGATTGGTCTATTGAAACGACCAATGTGAATAGTAATCGGCTTATTGAAACGGCCGAGTGTGAATAATAACTGGTCTAGTGAAATGACCTGTGAAAGTAGTGCTGGTCTATTGAAACGACCAATAAGTCTATTGAAACGACTTATGAGAGTAATGTCGGTCTATTGAAACGACCAATGGTCAGTGAATTGACCTATGACTTAAATGTTTAGTCTGTTGAGACGGCTTATGTTTATAGTATAAAAGTATTAAGCATTGAATATTGCTAGTGTTTTGGAACAAGGGAGTATGACTGTGGACGAGTACTGTGCGAAGTTCACCGAGCTGCTGGAATTTGCTCCAACGTTCTTTGATAATGAAGAGCAGAAGGCAAGAAAGTTTGAAGCTGGTCTGAATGACAGGATCAGGTATAGGATTACTCAATTACTGCTGCCAGAATATGGACAAGTACTGGACAGAGCAAGGGTAGTGGAGAAAGAGGCGAACAATTATCGCATCAAGCAAGAAGAGAAAAAGAAAGTGATAGAGAAAGAGTCAAGTGGGACCAAGGGGTAAGCTGGAAGCTGGAACTGGGATGGGACCATTAATAAGAGGAAGGCTACGGATGAGAACCGTGGAAAAGAGGGTGCTAGTAATAAGTATCAGAACAAGAACTGCGGTAAGCGCAGAGATGGGAATCAAAGTGATGCTCAAGGAAAAGGATTAGACGATAAATGCCAAGTGTGCGAAGGGAGGCACAAGACTGATGGATGTTGTTACAAAGAGAAGAAATGTTTCAATTGTGATAAAGTGGGGCATCCGCAATGGAAGTGTCTGGAACCCAAGAAGAATGCACATGCTCAAGGAGCTAAAGATGAAAACATAGGAAATGGTGAAGGCCGTGGCCGTGTGTTTGCCATGACAGCTAGAGATGTAAGCGCCACTAATGATCTTGTGGCAGGTACATTTCAACTCTATTCTCGTAATGTGTATGCATTAATTTATATTAGTGCTACGCATTCTGTTATTAGTACTTGTTTGGCAAAGAGCATGAATTTGATTCCTGAGGCGTTAGAGGTATCCCTAGTGATAGATACTCCAACTAGAGAATCGATCCCTATTACGTCTGTGTTTAGGAAGTGTCCTTTGAAAGTAGACGAAAGAGAACTGGAGGTTGATCTTATCAGCTTAGAGATAATTGTGCAGTTAATGAATGCAGTTTTTTTGTGTGTTTTCTGTAATATACAATTATAATTATACAGAGATGCAGACAGATGTCCACACAGTTGTACGATCATCTCAACACACACAATTTGAGAAACCTTTTTAGGGAAGAAAATCTCGCGAAAATAATGGCCTTCATGAAAATATCAATAAATCGTTTATTAGTTTCAGCAAATTGACAACTAATAATTTTTTGTTCAACAATATCTCTAACAAAATGAAGTCTAAAATCTAGATACTTAGGAGTAGAACGTTGAACAGGGTTATTTGCCATATCTATGGTACTTTTAGCATCACAAAAAATAGATAAAGCTTTGTTTTCGATTTCATAGTCTTTTACCAAATTGTTCATCCAAAAAAGTTTGATGCACCTACTATCAACTACCACACATTTTGATTCAACAACTGATAGGAAAACAAAAGTTTATTCCCTATTATCCCATGAATACAACTTATTTTCAAGACATAAACATCCAACATTGGTGCTTTTGGAATCAATGACTATCTCCCCCTCAAATGCCTTAAAAGGTGCCTCTGAATTAGATTCATCATTGACAACACAATAACATGAACGTACCTGATGGTATACGGAGTTCATGCAAACAAAACCTGCAAGGTCACGGTAGTTGACCTTCTTTCCTCTTATTTTTATTCCTTCATCCACTTCTACAATGATCTAGGAGGTATAATGATTTTCTTGTATTCTGGAAGGAATGTCCCTCTCTCTGCTTACTTCACTTTTATCAATTTCAGAATCTGAACCTTGTTTTTTAGTTGTATTAACACTTGTGTTGTCAGTTGTGCATACAATTGTGCGGTCTGTTGTTTGAACAACTAGTTGCATAATTGTCTGCACAGGTGTCTGTTCGACAGATTCATTTGTCTTTCCTGGTTCAGATTCATCATTAACTGAATATAGTTCCCATGTGGAACCTGCAATATCATCTTCAACAGTTCTGACAATAAGATCAGGAGCATCATCAAAAATCGATTTAATGTATTAAAGATTTTCAACCAACTTGTAACAATGATCTGAGGATCTTACTCCTGTCAAAACACATCTATTTGAATCATCAAAGACCTCACACATCTTCTTATCAAATTTGACATGTAGATCATCATCACACAATTGACTTATGCTTATTAAGTTAGCATTTAGCCCATCAACATGAAACACATAATGCAACCTAGGTAAACCTTCTACATGCAATGTACCCTTGCCAATGATCTTACCTTGAGATCCTCCACCGAAATTTACTTTTCTACCTTTGAATGGTTCCTAGTCACTGAAATGCTCAAGTGACCCAGTCATATGGCGGGAGGAACCACTGTCAAAGTACCAGGATCCTTAAACACTACTCTTAAGAGAGGTGAAGGCCACCTAAAAATTCATGGTTTCTTTTCTTACCCAAGTAGTTCTTGTTCCCGTATTGGGTTGTGTGCACATTTGTGTGTCCTGTTGTGCACACAACTGTCTGCCCAAGTATCCACCATTCTTCACAAGTTTAAGTTCCTGTTTCAACTTGTAGCAAAATGGTCGAATGTGACCAGAAATAAAACAATGATGACAAATGTATTGCCTTTTCCTGTGACCTTTTCTTTTGGTTTTTAAAACATTTTTCTTTTCAACTTTGTAAGAACCCTCACCCTCTTTGACAAAAATATGTCTTCCATAGCCAATTTTCGATTTTCCTTGATTACCTAAATTCAAAACTTCTTCCAACTTAGACTTACCATTGTTAAGCTTAGTTAGAGTTTCAGTCTCTCTTTTAAGCTCAGTTTTGAACTTTTCACACTCAATATCTTTCTTTGTGAGTAAAACTTCCAACTTGATTATGGAGTCCTTTTGAGAGTCATCTCCTTACATAAACACTCACCCTCAGATTTCAGACTTATATTTCCAAAGGAGAGTTTATTATTTACCTGTTTGAACACCTTGATTTGCTTCATCCGCTTGATCTATTCAGTAAGGAGTTCTATGTAGGTACTGTGTAGATCCTCATAGGTTGCACTTTCTTCATCTGTAGGATCATTCTCAGTTTCACATGTAGTTGTGGAATTCAAGAAAGTATACAAATTGGAGCAAGTTGCGCAAACAAAACACTGCACAACTTCCAAATTCGAATCACTATCAGACAAGGGGAACTGCGATGAATGCAATATTGACAGATTTGCTGTCTGATCGTCATCATCAGAATCACTTAATGATGCAGAAAAACTCATTTCCCTTTTTCTTAAGGTATTTGCACATTCATTAGAAAAATGTCCAAAATATTTACAAGCCCTACATTGAATTGACTCGATGGATTTCTTAGTTTCCAAAAAAGGTTTCTTTATACTGCTCTCCCTTTTAGATGATTCAACCATGGAAGAATGAGAGTATGATGAATTAGAAAACTTTGTTGATCGTTTCTTTTTCAACATGTTTTTGAATTTTTGTGTTATCAAGTCACACTCATCTTCTCCTAAGTTTGACTCATCTATATCATTAGACAATTGGACTAGATCTTCAGATACTTTGAGGGCACTATCAAGAGCAATTGAATTTTCTTTGCTAGATTCCTGTACCTCAATATTCAACTCAAAATTAGTTAAAATACCCAAGATTACATCAAGTCCAACAGTTTGGACATCCTGAGTTTCCTCAATTACAGAAATCTTAATATTAAACTTTTCTGGGAGAGTTCTTAGTAATTTACTTACGATCTTGCATTGGATATGGATTCACCCAAAGAAAATGACTCGTTTGAGATGTTCAAGATTTTGGCTGAGTACTCTTTTATGGTTTCATTCTCTCCCATCCTTAAAGTTTCAAACTTGGTCATCAAAGTCCTTAACTTAGTTTTTCTGACACTAAATGGTCCTTCACAATGAAATTGGAGAATGTTCCAAGCAGTTTTGGCAATGGTTTGATTAGAGAATAAACTATACATAAGAGGATCCACATGGTCAGAGATTGATCCCATGGCCTTGGCATTATAGTTTGCAAGCGCAATTTCCTCATTGGTCCAAGTTTCTATGGACTTAGGACCATAAAGTTTCTCACCTTTGCCATTAGATGACGCTGGGGTAATTTCAATCATGGGAGGAGTGTAGCCATTTATAAGACTAACCCAAGCACGATGATCAATATAATTTAATAAGAATAATCATTTTGGCCTTTCAAATGGTATAGTTTGAACCATTTAGGGTAGGCGGTTTGTTATGGTTATGATTATGGTGACAATCCATAATGGATACTTTCAAGGATCGATCTCAGTTGAGTCGAAAGAAGGCTCTGTTACCAATTAAAAGAATTATAGTTAGGACTGTATCCACTTGTGCAAGGACTTGTGTGTACAGTTGTTCACACAAGTGTCAGCACAACAAATCAAACAACTTTATCCAGAAAAATAACTTAAATAACAGAATTTAAATGCATCGGAATAACAACGAAATTAAACACTTCAGCAAGACTACGCTTGCAGGAAAACTTTCATAAAACACAACCTTGTTGAGAACAAGTTGTAAAGAAAACTTACAATGAAAGAAAATAAACTTACAAAAAGAACAAAGTGGTTCTAGACTAAGAACACAAAAAAAAAAAAAATCTTGAAGTTTCAATGATCTGAACTTCAAGAACAAAGAAGAAAAGCCTTAAAGAAATCTGTAAGCTCTGTTTCTCTCTTGAAAGGCGTGTAGCATAATGAAAGGGGTGTTCTCTTTTTATAGTGATCATAATCCTTCTTCAACAAGGATTCTTCTTGTGCACTCATTTCCTTATCAACAATGAATCTTTCTCCAAGTAAGAGTCTTCTTGCCATCCTTGAAACCTAACTTATTTATATAATAGCTACTAGAAATAAAGATTAGTTGTTAATCAAACAAAATTAATCCTAAACTAAGAAAATATCCACAATTATTTTCTACATTAATTTAATTTAAATATGGAAAAAATAAAAATCATAATTACAAAAATCAAAAAGAAATTTCAAGAGTATTTTATACTCTTTCCATCTCTCCCTATTATTGTGATTATGGACAAAACAGCAAAAATCGAGATTATCAATTTCAAACTTACCAGAATAGCAAAAATAACAAAATCAAGAGTATATTCATACTCTTTCAATTTCGAACAAAAAATTAACGGTGATCAAATATATCCTATTTTTTGTGAGTTAAAGATGACAATTATTAAGTTTATGGGTATGTGTTCATCTTAAAGCTAAGAACAAGTGCATTTATTTATATTTTCCATATTCCTACAACCCATAAATTAAAGAGAAAGTCAAGCATACCCAATCCCACTATTATATGGTTTGTTTGAACACAGAGCTTCAACTAACTCTCAATAATAAGTTGATGTTTGTCTTTGTGTGTGGGGATTAGCAGAAGTAAACAATGATTAGCATTAATATTATAATGGAGTCCTAATTCTAATGATTGGGTGGTTACAAATGCTTCTAATTTGTGATGTTTCACCCAACACAAACCCTCCGATGACCTTCTTATTTTGGTTGATTGGCAATCAATCACATATTCTCATACACACTTTTGAGGAGGAAGGTTCACTTGACCCTCTTTTTTTAAAAAAAAATTATCAATTTTGTACTATGTATTATTGTATTCTGTTACAATTGTATAAAAATAATTTTTTATTCCAAAATAAATAATAAAAAAAAAATCAAATTTACTTTTAATTAATAGCAAATTTTTACTTTTCATTTTTCACAATATTTTGGGGGAAACTAGTTTCTTCTTAAGTTATAGAAAGTCCTGTTTTATAAACTGTTTCTAAATTTTCACTAACTACTTGCAAGTAGAAAAAAAGTGAACTTTTTATAATTTATGGAGAAACTAGTTTCTCCCAAAACTTGCTCTTCATTTTTGGATTTGGATGGAGATAGAAATATTTTTGTCATGTTTGACTCCCTTGATTTTTATAAAAAAAAATTTTAAAAAATGTATGAGATCATTTTGACCCCTTTAATTTCAAATAAGGGAATATATATATATAAATATATATATATATATATATATATATATATATATATATATATATATATATATATATATATATATATATATATATATATATATATATATATATATGGCCCTATTATAATGAGAATCAAATTTATATGGTAACCATAAGAACTACTAACAATTTGGATTAAAAAACACATCAACGCTCCGCATTAAAAAATAGAGGGAGTGGCATTTTCGTATTTATTTCATTTAAAATCCTTCTCAAATTTCAAAATAAAATATCTCAATATCTATAATTCGAAAAAAAATTTCGAAAACACTGATTTTTTTGTCTTGACGAGACGATTCAAACTAGATCCCTGAATATAGGATTTTGAAAAAATAATATTGACTTATAGATTACTTAACTAGTGTACATTACTTAACTAGCTGTGTTGTCTTAGTAAACACTAGCTGTGTTGTCTTAGTGAACACTAGCTGTGTTGTCTTAGTGAACACTAGCTGTGTTATCTTAGTGAACACTAGCTGTGTTGTCTTAGTGAACACTAGCTGTGTTGCTAGTGTAACCTAGTGTACACTAGCTATGTGTATCAGCATTGGCTAATGTAAACTAGCTAGTTTAACTTAGTGTACTCTAGATATGTTTTCATAGTGAACACTAGTTGTGTTATCTTAGTGAACACTAGCTGTGTTGTATTAGTGAACACTAGCTGTATTGCTTATGTACACTAGCTAGTTGTCTTAGTGAACCCTAGCTGTGTTATCTTAGTGAACACTAGCTGTGTTATATTAGTGAACACTAGCTGTGTTGTATTAGTGAACACTAGGCAAAGTGTTATCTTAGTGAACACTAGTTGTGTTGTATTGGTGAACACTAGCCGTGTTGCTTAGTGAACACTAGCCGTGTTATCTTAAGTGAACACTATTTGTGTTGTATTAGTGAAGACTAGCTGTGTTGTCTTAGTGAACACTAGCTGTGTTGTATTAGTGAACACTAGCTGTGTTGCTTATGTACACTAGCTAGTTGTCTTAGTGAACACTAGCTGTGTTATCTTAGTGAACACTAGTTGTGTTGTCTTAGTGAACACTAGCTGTGTTGCTAGTGTAACCTAGTGTCCCAAACTGAGTGAATCGTTTTTTCAAAGTTGTTTTCGATAGATATCAAAAAGGAGTGTCACCAAAAAAGTATCTTCCAGCCACAAATGAGTGTCAACCATTTTTTACTTCATAAAATAACTTTGCATTTGGCTAGTGTACACTAGCTACCTAGTGTATACTAGCCAAATGCCTTAGGCAACAGGACAAAAGCATTGGGCCAAGCCTTTGTGTACACTAGCTGTTGTAACTTAGTGTACACTAGCTAGTTATCTAGTGTACAATAGCTATTTTTTTCGTGTATACTAGCTGTGTTGCTAGTGTAACCTAGTGTATACTAGTTGTGTTGCTAGTGTACATTACTGTTGGAAATTAAATTAGGCACCACAGATTAAACAGACAATTTAATCAACAGTAGGGGATTTTATTGATCAAGTCAAGAACGTACCAATTAAGATGCCAATAGCAAAACCGAAAGCCAAGGAACATGATCAGGAAAACAAACAGAAACAAGAAATCAAACGGTTAGAAAACTTATCGTGATTTGATCGAGTCGCCTTAGGAAGACTGTCCTAAGAGAAAATATTGCCCCCAATTGGTGCAACTCAGGTACAGGCAAATTTCTCCGAGGATAAAACGATCACGGACTACGTACCACAGAGCAGCACACAGGTAGGTAGTCACCGGCGGTCCTATCTCAATCGCCTTGAATCTCACGAACAAATCTCTATGAACGGGAGTAATCAACAATGAAAGAAACTTGAGAAACTAGGTTTTTCTCTTAATCTCTCATAGGTGAAAACGGCTGGGAAGAAGGAGTATTTATATATATGTGATATAATTTAGGTTTAGGAATTAATTAATCCCAAAAAAACCCACAGAACTTTCGGCCCAGAAGGAAACGTCCGTCAAAAGCGCGGCCGCCCTTGAGGGTGCGCGACCGCGCTCAACACCGTAAAATTAAGGTGAAGTCACGGCAAGCCGGCGCGCGGCCGCCCAGGCGTGGCGCGACCGCCCTCCTTCGCAGAGCCTCGACAGATTTTTCCCCTGTTTTGCCAAATTCAATTCAAGCCAAATTAACCCCAAGGTCATAGGCTATGAACTCACATACCACATATACAAAAATTCCAACAATCCCCCACAAGTTCATAGAAATATGACGTGTACAGATTGTCCATTGCCATGCTTTCAATAATGGTACCTTCCGGCTTGAACCACTACCTATGTTATCCAACCCTTGAAACCTCCACGGGACCGGATGAACGGGTGTCTTGAATCGATGCCTTTGGATGTAGAGGCCTTTGCTGGTAACTAACACGACAAAAGCTATGATAGGCCCTCTATCGAACACTTGACGCTTATAAGCCATACGTCCCGATCCTCTATCATGAGTGCTTTCAAGGAATAACCCAAATTCCTCTAGTTGCGGCCAACAACAACACTCACTTATTTGGGCATCTCGAAGATGTCTGCTAACATCTTGTCTAAAAGACTTGATCCCATTCAAAGTTCCAAACTTTTACTTAATTAGCAAAGAATGAGCACCTCTAGGCTATTCAGGGATAGACTCGGACATGTAACATGTCAATCTATTTATTAGTGCTCCGACTCACCCCACACGGGCCTTGTTATTACCACATTGAATCTCCTTTGTGGGATCTCCACTCGGTAGATTGGGTTGCTCTGCGTTTGAGTCGAGACGGGGTTCGAGTCCATCCCCAACCTAGATTTTTGAACAAGAGCAAATTCTAGCCCTTTAGTTAAAGGATCACCGTGTTATCCTTGGTACCAACATAATCAACAAGGCTATCACCTTCCGAGACACTAGATCCCTTATAGATTTTAATCTAATTTGGATATGTCTCCTAGTTTTACTGATTGTACTTGACACTTTTCGGCTTTCTCAATTGTGACGGTGTTGTCACAATGTACGAGAGATAACAGGCAATGGGCTTACCGACCATGGGCAACTCGTACATAAGTCCTCGAAGCCATTCAGCCTTCCAATCCAAAGTAGTATCAAGAGCAACTAATTCGGCCTCAAATGTAGACCTAGACAACGAGTTTGTTTGGTCGACCTCCAAGCTTGACCGCACTCCGCCTAAGGTGAAAACATACCCCGTAGCCCATAACTCCCGGAGTTATAGGCAATCCAGCTTGCATCACTATATCCTTCAAGAACAGAAGGATATCTCCCGTAATGCAGCCCAAGGGAAATTTTTCCCTTCAAGTACTTGAGAACTCTATCAAGAGCTTCCCAATGTGCTTTATTTGGACATTGAGTATATCTAGCCAACCTAGTAACCGAATAGGATATATCCGGTCTAGTACAATTGGCAAGATACATCAAACTTCCAATAATTTGAGAATATCTCAACTGAGCCATCGGTACTCCACTTTCATTCTTAGTAAGAGCAGATGAAGGGTCATATGGAGTCTTAGCCACTTTGCAATTCTTATAACCAAATTTCTCAATTACACTTTCAGTATAATGAGATTGCGATATGGTTATGCCACTAGTTGAACGAGTCAACTTAAGGCCAAGAATCACACTTGCTACTCCCATATCCTTCATCTCAAACTTACTTTTCAAGAATGCCTTAGTAGTATCAATTATCCTCATATCCGTTCCAAACAAATGTAATATCATCGACATACGTACATAAGACAATACTACTATCACCAATACTCTTGCTATAAACACACTTATCAAACTCATTATTAACAAAGCCAAACGATGAGATAATTTTATCAAATTTCTCATGCCATTGCTTAGGGGCTTGTTTAAGTCCATACAAGGACTTAACAAGTTTACAAACCTTTCTCTCATTGCCGTGGGCCTCAAAACCTTCAAAGTTGATCCATATAAATTTCTTCCTCTAGATCGCCATGCAAGAAAGCGGTCTTAACATCCATCTCGATGGATAGGAAGATCATATACGAGGCCAATGCGATAAGCATTCGGATTGTAGTCATTCTAGCAAGCGGCGAATAGGTATCGAAATAGTCTATTCCTTCCATTTGCTTGAATCCCTTAGCCACTAACCTAGCCTTAAACTTGTCAACGGTTCCATCCGGTTTCAGCTTTCCTTTTAAAGACCCACTTACATCCTATCGTGCTACAACTGTGAGGGAGATCGACCAATTCCCATGTCCCATTAGAGACAATAGAATCCATCTCACTCTTAACAAAGATCCTTCCACTGCTTGGCATCAGAAGTAGCCATAGCAGCTTTGAAGGTTAGAGGATCACCCTCGACATTGTAAGTGATAAAATCATTTCTAAAGTCCTTGGTGGTCCTTGCCCTTTTACTCCTTCTTGGTTCAATCTCATCGTCAGAATGAGTTGCACTGGAATTAACCCCCACATTTGTCAGCTCCTCTACTTGAGCAGGAATAGAATTAGTGGTTGGGTTGGATTCCTTAGGAAGTCCGTTCTTCATAGGAAACACATCCTCAAAAAATGTTGCATCACGTAACTCAACTATAGAGTTCACATCTATGCCAGAAATTTCAGATTTTATAATAAGAAATCTCAATGCATAACTTGTTTCAGAATAACCTATAAAGATAGCATCAACAGTTTTAGGTCCAAGCTTTTTTCTTTTATGCGCGGGTACAAGTACCTTTGCAAGGCACCCCCACACTTTTAAGTGTTTCAAGCTAGCCTGTCGACCTCTCCAAAGTTCAAACGGACTTTCCTTTCTATGTTTAGGAGGGACTCTATTTAGAATATGGCAAGCCGTATTCAAAGCCTCTCCCCACATATATTTGGGCAGTCCAGAACTTATGAGCAAACTGTTAATCATATCAGTAAGGGTTCTATTCTTACGTTCTGCAACACCATTTGATTGAGGGGTGTAGGGAGGAGTCTCTTCATGAACTATTCCGTTTTCTTGGCAATAATACATGAAGGGGTTAGACTCATATTCACCTCCTCTATCAGACCTTAACCGTTTAAGTTTCTTGCCGGTTTGTGTTTCTGCTTCGTTCTTAAATATAATGAATTTATCTAATGCTTCATCCTTAGAACTAAGCAAATAGACATAACAGTATTTACTAGCATCATCAATAAAGGTGAGAAAGTATTTCTTTTTGTCTTTGGTCAACACACCATTAAATTCACAAATATCAGTATGAACTAAATCTAGAATTTCAGAATTTCTCACAACCGTTTTAAACGGACCTTTTGTAGATTTAGCTTCAACACATACGTGACATTTAGAATTCTTATCAATAGCATGTTTAGGAATAATATCTAAGTTCATCATTCTTTTCACAGAATCATAGTTAATATGTCCTAAACGACCATGCCAAACATTTGAAGATTCAATGGAATACGAAACAGGATAATCAATAGAACTAAAATTATTGTTGTGCGAACAAACATCAGTTTCAACTCTAATTTTAAATAAACCATTCGAGGAATAACCTTTCCCCACAAAACTACCAGAATCCAAAATTATAACCTTATTACACTTAAATGAAATCTCAAATCCTTCCCTAACTAGACTAGAACCACTAATAATGTTGCGACGAATATCAGGAACGTGATACACTCGATGCAAGGTAAGAATGCGCCCATTGGAAAACCTCGGGTCCACGCGTCCGGTCCCGAAGCACCTTTGCGGCACTAGAGTTCCCCATCGTCATCGATCTACCACGGTCAGCCGGTAAGACACAAATAGCAATTTATCAAAGACAAACGTGCACATTTGCCCCGGTGTCAACTAGCCACTCGTTGGGTTCATAGACGATAAAGAGTTCAGGACAAGAAGTTACATACTTTGTAACATTGCGGAGTCGAGCGTCAACTCCGGGTGCGTCGAGTCGGGATCATCATAATCCTTCGGACCCAACACCATGTTGACAGCGGGATGGTCATCGCCAGAGGCTTGTGGTCCTTTTCCTTTCTTGGACGGGCGAGTCCCTAGAAAAGTGTCCACCTTCTCCACAATTCCAGCTTGTTTTGCTTTTGGCTTCCTAAAGTTATTTTTCTTAACTTTAAGTTTATCATGGTTTTCTTTATCCTTAGAAGTTTTCACACCTTTTCCTTTAAACTTGCTTTTACCTGTTATCATATTAGCGGCAGCCTCCACAGGTACACTCGGTTGGTTACCATTATGCACCTCTGAATCGCAATTGCATTCATCAATTCATTGAGTGTCAAGTTTCCGATACGATGCTTGAGGGTCATACCGAATTCCCCCAAGATCGAGGAAACTTCTCAATGATAGCCATGACAACGAACTTATCGGGAAGTCCCATGTCGGCATCCTTGAGTGATCGCAAAATGATTTGGAGTTCGTGAACTTGGTCGGTAACCGACTTTCCCTCACTCATGTGATAATTCGGGAACTTTCCCACTTGGTACTTTTCCACACCGGAGTCATCGGTGCTGTACTTCGTGGAAAGCGTTTCCCACAAAGTGACTTGACGGTGAGAGGAGCAGCGAGCAATAAACATCAAAGAGTGCATTCGACAAACCCGACGGAATGCATCCTCGAACAACATCGTCTGCTCCTTCCACAGCTTTAACAAAGCAGCCACATTAGCTTGGATCATCACCATTTAGAGGCGGGACATTTGGATGTCGGCATACCGTACATGCCCTTAATTGACGGCCCGGATCTTCATGCGTTCAGACCAACGCTTGAAGTTCTTACCACCAAACTTCTCCGGAAGATCGGAGGTGTCAACTAGGGACTTAAAGGGAGAGCTAGAGGAACCACCAGACATGATCAAATAAAATACTATTTTCTCTTAGACTGTTGGAAATTAAATTAGGCACCACAGATTAAACAGACAATTTAATCAACAGTAGGGGATTTTATTGATCAAGTCAAGAACGTACCAATTAAGATGCCAATAGCAAAACCGAAAGCCAAGGAACAGGATCAGGAAAACAAACAGAAACAAGAAATCAAACGGTTAGAAAACTTATCGTGTTTTGATCGAGTCGCCTTAGGAAGACTGTCCTAAGAGAAAATATTGCCCCCAATTGGTGCAACTCAGGTACAGGCAAATTTCTCCGAGGATAAAACGATCACGGACTACGTACCACAGAGCAGCACACAGGTAGGTAGTCACCGGCGGTCCTATCTCAATCGCCTTGAATCTCACGAACAAATCTCTATGAACGGGAGTAATCAACAATGAAAGAAACTTGAGAAACTAGGTTTTTCTCTTAATCTCTCATAGGTGAAAACGGCTGGGAAGAAGGAGTATTTATATATATGTGATATAATTTAGGTTTAGGAATTAATTAATCCCAAAAAAACCCACAGAACTTTCGGCCCAGAAGGAAACGTCCGTCAAAAGCGCGGCCGCCCTTGAGGGTGCGCGACCGCGCTCAACACCAGAAAATTAAGGTGAAGTCACGGCAAGCCAGCGCGGCCGCCCTAGGCGTGAGCGCGGCCGCCCTCCTTCGCAGAGCCTCGACAGATTTTTCCCCTGTTTTGCCAAATTCAATTCAAGCCAAATTAACCCCAAGGTCATAGGCTATGAACTCACATACCACATATACAAAAATTCCAACAATTACTTAACTAGCTAGTGTACACTAGTTAATTAGCTAGTGTTTTAAAAATTAGACGTTGTTCAATATTATTTTTTCAAAATCCTATCTTCAGGGATCTAGTTTGAATCGTCTCGTCGAGGCAAAAAACTCAGTGTTTTCGAATTTTTTTTTCGATTTATAGATATTGAGATATTTTATTTTGAAATTTGAGGGGGATTTAGTTCACAATAATTACGAAAATGCCACCGCCTCTATCTTTTTTTTTTTAATCTGGAGCATTGATGTATTTTTAATCCAATGATTGGATTTAGTTCTCATGATTCTCATATAAATTTGGTTCTCATTTGAATAGCTTCCTATATATATATATATATATATATATATATATATATATATATATATATATATATATATATATATATATATATATATATATAGTGTGTGTGTGTGTGTGTGTGTATGTGTGTGTGTGTGTGTGTTCTATATGGTGTTTTTGTTTTTCAAATATTCTACTCCCTACTTCTCATAATAAATGTCATACTTTTTTGTTGGACTATTTCAAAGTAAATGCCTCCGTTCCTTTTCAAATAATCAAATTGATTTTGTGCAATTTTATCATTATGCAAAACAATACAAACAAATAAACACATTCCTTAAAAAACATTCACAATTAAATGCGATATTTATTAGGACATATCAGTGGCGGATCTTCACTAAATATTTTGGTGTTGCCTGTTCTTTACTAAAAAAAATGGCGCGAAACTAAAATTCAAAATATTTACATATACTCCCTCCGTCCCAGAACAATCTTCACAAACATTGTTTGCACTGATTTTAAGGAATATGATATATTATTGAAAAGTTAAGAAAGGTCTAGGGATTAGAATTATTAAGAGAAATCTGACTTTTTGTCAAATCTCCTTAATTCCTCCCTCCAAATTACAAACCTGATTCCCTCCAAATTCAATCCCTCCCTCCAAATTACAAACCTGGTTAAAGCAGCAGCCTAAAAAATTCAAATTTAAACCAGCAGCCTATGTTACAATTTGAAAAGTTCAAAGTTAAACCCAAAAATTTAAACTTACAAACTGCCTCCAATTTTTCTCTTCTAATCCACTTAAAGCAACCTATAAATTTCAAGTCAACAGATCATTTCATTCAAAATCTTACACACAAAAGTTCAAACTCAAAATCTTACACAAAAGTTCAAGGTTCAAACTCAAAAGTTCAGATTTAACATCCAAAAATGAAAAGGAACATGACTTTTGAAGAGAAGAATATGTTGGTCCACTTCCTGTTATTCTCTACAGAAGGAGGAGATCTTCCAAGGAGTGGCCTCCAAAGTTGCCACAAAATTTGGAGTTTCAAAGAGGACAGTGTATTTTACATGGGTTGCAGTGAAGAAGCAAAAGATCACTTGGGCTTCCTGTATGTATAACTACTAAAAAGAAGGATCCAAAAGGTAACAAAATGAAGTTAGATATTGATAAAATGAAGTCTATTCCATTTTCAAATAGAAATACTATCAGAAATCTTGCACATGGTTTGGGAGTAAGTAAAAGCACAACAGGAAGATGGAAAAAAAATGGTGTGATCAGGTCCCACACAAATGCCATAAAGCCACGTTTAAACTTTTCAAATGAAATAGCAAGGCTCAGATTCAGTGTTGATGCACTAATTTTTGACAGAGAAACAAACAAAACAAAGTTTAAACCCATGACACATGTAATACATGTTGATGAAAAATGGTTCCATATGACCCAATGCACAATTAGGTACTACATGTATCCTGGGGAACAACATCCATATAGGTCATGCCAAAATAAAAGATTTGTTCCCAAAGTTATGTTCATTTGTGTTGTAACTAGACCAAGATACTCAATAAAGGGAGAATTAGAGTTTGATGGAAAGATTGGAGTGTGGCCATTTATGAAAACTGAACCAGCGAAAAGAAGTAGTCGTAACAGGGTAGCGGGAACAATGGTAACAAAACCACTAGAAGGAATCAATAGACAAGTTACAAAAGATATGATGCTCAACCATGTAATTTTCTATTCAATTTTTCGGCTTTTTCAATTCACATTCATTATTTTTTTCACACTTTTTATGCACAATTTTATGTTTTCTTTGCAGATTATTCCAACAATCAAATCAAAATGGCCACAAAAATCAAGCAAAGAGATACTCATTCAATGGGACAATGCTCCCCCTCACATAAACATTGATGATGATGAATTTAAAGCAGCTTCTACTGCTGATGGTTTCAACATAAGACTAGTATTCCAGCCTCCAAATTCCACCGACACCAATATAAATGACCTAGGTTGATTTAGGTCCATAGACACACTCAAGACCACTTCCCAAGCAAGAACAATTGATGAGTTAATCTCAGCAGTTCAAAATTCATTTGCAAATCTCTCACATAAAACATTGAACAAGGTTTTCATTAGCTTGCAAAGTTGTTTGATCGAAATCATGAAGGCAAATGGGAGAAATGACTACCCACTTCAACATGATGGAAAGGATGCACTCGAAAGAATAGGAATGCTTCCAAATGACAAAGAAGTAGAACCAAATGTGGTGAGAGATAGTATTTGGTATTTAATGGAACATGGGCATGCAAGTGGACTGAAAGGTATGTTGGCAGATTTATTATTTCTATAAATTTCTCAAGAACATCTTTTGTAAGTCTAAAAAAGGCTAATCTTTTGTAAGCCTTTAGAATGGCAACTCTTTTGTAAGCATTAAAAATAGCAACAAAGCCTTTAGAATGGGACCTCTTTTGTAAGCCTTAAAAATGGCAACAATTTCCTTTTGTGTAATGGAAATACTACTATTTATTATCATAGAGTCTCTCAAAAATTAGAAATTAATCATCATAGAGTCTCTCAAAAATTACCAGTTATTATCGTAGAGTCTCTCAAAAATTAGAAATTAATAATCATAGAGTGTCTCAAAAATTAATCATTATAGAGACTTGAAAAATTCATACAATAAATCAGAAACTACCAACTCATCAATTCAAGTTCAATGTAATCACATAAAATCAAATAAGAGCACCCTTTCATCATTTCACACTAAATATCATTTTTCCAACACAGATTTGCACTATTACAAACTCCCAACGCATATAATCAACATAAATAATTCATCACAAAAAGGAGTAAAGAGGTGACTTTAGTTTAGGGGTACCATCATCACTTTCAGATTCAGTGTCCGGCACGACTAAGTCGGCTAAAGAAGAAGATATCGCTGGAGTTTTGTTGGACCAACCGTAGTATTTTTCTCGACAGAACGGACTCGTAGAATACCATCCAACTCTTTCATTGTATTCCTTCTCAAAGGCCTCGTACTCCTTCTCAAAGGCCGCGTATTCCTCCGACGAGAGTATGTCGGCCAAAGAAGAAGATTTAACAGAAGTTTTGTTGGGCCAACCGTAATAACGTTTGTAAAATTAAGGCTCAGAAAATGGACTTTTAGAATACCATCCAACCCTTTCATCGTATTCCTTCTCAAAGGCCTCGTACTCCGGCGTTGATAAAGTATGCGACATAACCTCGTCGGCCAAAGATGTCTCCCAAGACGAACGTTTCGGCCAAAGGCCGGGAGACGAATCACGATGACGATGAATCGCCCAAGAGATCACTATCGTGTAAGTCTGGCCAAAGATGAACCAAATGATGGGAAACCATCTTCCAATAATGAATTAGACATGGGATCGAAATCAGATAAGTCGGACGACCATGAATCTGAGGAAATTTTGGTTAATTTTGCTGGATCCATGGAGATCTTGGATTTTGAAGAAGGAGCGGCAGATAAGCAGCTTCTTTCTCTTCAGAGAAATGAATTATAGAGAGAGAGAGAAATTAGGGTTTTCAAGAGAGAGGATAGGCTGTGAGTGGGTAGAAAATTAGGTGGAGTATTAAATTTACTCATTTAATTAGGATTAGTAAATAGGTAGTTAGTGGGTTTTTGGGTGGGGTAGGGTTATTATTATAAAAATATATAATTTCCATTTTAGGTAAGTTTTAAAAGTGTGAAGTAAGTTTTGGGACGCCTAAAAGGGAAAGTGTGAAGATTGTTTCAGGACGGAGGGAGTATAAGAGATAATAGGCTTCACTAGGCACTACTTTACATACATAAATATAATATGTTTCACTAGGCGCGAAACATTTGGTGTTGCTTGTTCTTTAAAACAGGTCAAAACGACATCGTTTTGCAAAAAAAAAAAAAAATTTTTTTTGGTTGCCTAGACACTACTGTAGATCCGCCACTGGGACATATGGAGGGAGTATATACTTTTGAAAATGTAAAAGTTTGATAATAGCCTTTTCCATAACTTTTTCATAATTTTCGGATGTCACATCACTAACAATTAAATAATAAAAACTTCCAATCCATTTTTTCACTATGGTAGAGTTTTTTCACCAACATTTTTGTGGCTTCCAAATTCAACAACATTAAACTTTTTTTTCCTAGCATTTTTTATAATATTTAATGGTCAATATGAAAAAATGTTGAAAATTAATGAAAAGAGCTCTTTGTAGAAATGGTTGCTTTTTAGTAAAAAGATTTTCAAGGGCTTTTTGATAAAAACAAAGAACTTCCAATGGGAGTTCTGCTCTAAGAGCATTCAAAATGGAGCTCTTTTATAGATTTTTATTTTAATGAAAAAGCTTTCAAAATCTTTTTACCATTGTGAGCGTTTTTTTAACAACTCCTTGCTAAGCAACTCTTTACACAAGATTTTTTTTTTTTTTTTGAAAATTCAATTAAGGTTTCACTAGTCTTCATAAACAAATTGTTATAAAACTTGTTTATTGGCTTTAAAATATATGTGGGATCCACAATAAAATTGTATAAAAAGCTCTACCATTATGGAGAAGCTTTAAATTTTTTATTTATTCACTTTATAATAATGTGGCACATAAATAATATAAAATAGCTATGAAAATAGTTTCTACCATTGAGAATGCTTTAAGGTGATTTCTTGGGACATGCAGAAATAGTACTCTCTCTTTTTCAAAATAGATGCCGTTTTTTTAAGTTTACACAATTCTTAAGAAATGCAATTAATACAATAATTTTACTAATTAAAATATCAAATATATTCTTATTAAGTGTTTCTCTCTTAAATTACCTTACACAATGGGTATAATTAATGGAATGTAACAAATTCCAATATTGGGTAGATTGGAGATTTAACCTTACACGACTTCTATTTTGAATCAAAATTTAGAATTCGAAAAGATGTTTATTTTGAGCATAAGAGAGTATATGTTTGATATATGAGTTGGTGTTAAAAAAAAAACGCGTTTTTTTCTAAAATTAAGAAAAAACTATTTTTACACTGACATTTAATAATACTTGCATTGATACTCTTCACACTGTCACTTTTTTATACTAACACTGACGCTTTTATACCCTATACCGGTAATCTTTTATACTGGCACTTAATAATACATGCACTCACACTATTCATACAGGCATCTGTTTACACTAACACTACTGACACTTTTTTACACTTGCACTTAATAATAAATGAACTGTCACTTTTTACACTGGCGTGACACTCTTTACGATGTCACGTTGTTACACTAACACTGACATTTTTCTACTTTAACTTAACACTGTCACTTAATAATAAATGAACTGCCACTCTTTACACTGACACTTTGTTACATTAACATTGACACTTTTTACACTGTCACTTAATAATTCATGCACTGACACTATTAACACTGACACTTTGTTACTCTAACACTAACACCGGCAATAGCGGGGGAATCAAAACATGTTTTTATAAACTTAATGAAAAATGCGTTTTTTTAAAGATTTTGACTTGATATATAAACTTGTTGACATTAGGAAAATAGTATACATAATTTGGTATATACACCTTGTTGACATTTAAAAGAAATAGTATATTTTAAAATGAAAAAACAAC
This sequence comes from Adenophora triphylla var. japonica, assembly GCA_022495995.1. Taxonomy (NCBI): domain Eukaryota; kingdom Viridiplantae; phylum Streptophyta; class Magnoliopsida; order Asterales; family Campanulaceae; genus Adenophora; species Adenophora triphylla. Next base: position 116,551 of record JAFEMH010005250.1, on the reverse strand, counting down.
ATTGCATCACCACTAAAAACATGTCAACACATATAAATGTCAAACTTTTCCCTAAGAATATAATAAGTAACATAATAAAAAATAAAGACATTAATTAAGTACTATATGATAAAATTTCATGGTGGAAGACATGAAACTCATCGAGTGCCAGTTTTCATTATGCTTACTTATCTTATTGATATATTTTTCTTTTGACAATGTTTCAAGTCAGCAAGTAATGAGAAGAATTGGTCTCTAGTGTTTAAAGAGGATTAGACTTGAATTTATCAATCTATCAATCATTTGGAAACTTATTAATTAATTATATGTAACGCGTTTCAAACTTTTTCTAATTAACTAAAGGCCAAAAGCATTCATCCTTACGGTATAATCCATCTGTTCCAAAATAAATGTTAATTTTCCAAATATGATTGTTTTTAAATGAATGACCTTATTTTGGAAAAACTACTAAATCACCTATCATCTAAAAACAACAAGCTCTAATTCATACCAACACTATTTGTTGGAATATGACTTGAATTTGGAATTCTGAATTTTCTTATTTGACTAGGTTTAGAAAGTTAAGTTTTCTTGAATTCCTTGTTAAAGTAGGTTAAAAGAAATAGTAGTCTTTTCTGGATTTTATTAGTTTTGCACTTAACTAACTAATGGAATTCCTTGTAGTCAAGGCTTGCCTTTGTGTGGTCTTGAGAATGTAAAGAAAAAGAGTAGTTTAGTTTGGAGAGATAAATTGTGTTTAAGAGATGTTTTGGTGTGGAAATGCCTATAATAAGGGTGCTTGTTGAGAGTTGATTTCAAGGTCTTTTTTAAGGTGAAGAGAGGGGGTTATTATAGGTGAAGAGGGAGGGTTTGATCAACAAAGATAAGCTACTCCCGGATCAAGCCAAGAGTCAATGCAAATGGGGGTTACAAATCAAAAAGAGAGATATTTTTGGAGGAAAATCACTCACTGATGGTGAATCTCGTGCGAGTCACGTCTAATAAGCCAGTCTCGCACGAGTTCCACATCGGTGGCGTGATTAGCTCGATTTTCAGGAAGGATAAATGACAGAAAGACACTGAAAGTTAACTTCGTTATTCAATTTAGTCCAAAACTAATAGAATCAATTAAGAACTTAACAAAATTAAACGGAAGTTAACGAAAACCAATAAATAAGAATAAAAAGCAAGACTATGTATGCAATCTGGTGTGAGCAGTACAGACCGGGGTGTCTACATTGCGCCACATTAACCACATCTGATGTTTTCTTACAAAGAATAAAATAAGCCATTTTTAGAACCTATCGACCACCACAAATATGGAGTCATTACAACGCTGAGTTCTCAGCAGCCCCAAAACAAAATCCATGTTGATCTCAACCCATAGGTGAGTTAGGACGGGTAGAGGCATATATAACTCGACATTAGTGGCGGCCCCCTTATCCATATGACAAGTGCATCACCGCAGCACAAACTTCTCCAGCTCTTTCCGCATACTCGACCAAAAATAAGAAGACTGTACCAACTGCAAGCAATGATCCTAACAAACATGTCCCTCCCATGAAGCTCTCATATAACTCGTAGCGAGACTCCAATAAATTTAAACAAAAACTCATTGTGTAGGAGGAATGTAGATTGTTGCATGTTCTAAACATCCTCAATAGTAGTAGGAAAACAAGGATTTGTAGCTAGCATTTCTCGAAAGGAGTCAAATCTGGGCAGCATCACGAGCATGTTGACAAAAACCCACTCTACGACTCGAGCATCAAAAACCTTATTGGTAACCCCGCCTTATGATTGACCACAACAGTGAACTGCTTCGAGAAAATTCACCCAACATGCATGATGAGGAGATATCTTGTCTCGATTGTGTAAATGTCATAACCAATCATGGTCCGTAAACAGAATGAACTTCCTCTGAAACAGATAATGTCGCTATTATTTCACTACATGAACAACTATATAATTCCATATCATGTGTGATATACCTCGATTTGGTCCCGGGTAGCTTCTCACTAAAATATGCAATGGGTTTGTCATTCTAGCTAAGGACAACCCCAATTCTGATATACAAAAATCTTACAAGATTGGCAAGGAAAAATCTTACGAGATCAAGATTGGTGCGTGCTGGGATTTGTATACAAAACGCAGCGGAAACAAGACTTGAAACCCCATATAGATCCATGCAATACAATTATTTTGATAAGATGAATAACGATTGCTAACCCTTTGAAGTGCAAATTACGATTTCTTGATCGCAAAATAAGACGTGCTGCTCTTTTGAACGACCACCCTCTAATGGTATCCACACTCAAACAAAATCACGAACTTCTTGGATTTCTAGATCCGACGGCAAAGTGTTTCTCATCTAGGGTTATTGCTTCTCAAGTTTTGAGAAAAAATATGTCACACATATGTTATCTGGTTCCCCTAATAGATATGGTAGCTCTACTAAATAGAATTGCCCCATAACTCTAATCGAATTAGGATCCTTAAGCCCATCTTAAGCTCAACAAACCCTCTCCTAATTCACTTTGTTCTTTGTGTGTGACCCATCACGTTTATATTATGTTGACAGTGGGTCTGATCCAATTATCGGCCTAAAAGTCATAATTGGTCTCTAGCAAGACATTGTAACTATTCAAATAATATAAATATCAAAATTAAGATATTACCTTTATAATAGAATATACCATAATCCTTTTGTCTCATGATATCTATCTTGGACATAAGTCATGGTTAACGTCAAACTTATATTGTCCAAGTTTGTTTTCTCGATCTCAAATTAGATTGATTAAACAAATTATATTGACCACACTATCAATTCATTTGAGGACGGCCATGCATTTATCAAACTCACGCATCAAGGGGCCCAATAGATATCTCTCTCATGGTGATGGACAAATTCCATCTCGGTAACGTTTCATTATGTCAAATATAATATTACTTATGTAGGAGACCATGATAACCTTAGGTCTAATTATTCATAGATTTAACTATTATGAGATTATTTATGACATTTGATCATGCAATAATCTCATAAGGGGTCTATCTAGTGCATTGTTTTCCAACAATTATCTAAAAGTTTAATATGTATCACCATACACATAATCATCACACGATTATCTATTAAACTCATACTAGACTTTCTTACATGATTGACTAGGGATATCAATTACTATAATAAACATGTAAAATACATAATAATAATAAACTTGAAAAAATTCTTTATAAATGAAAGTATAACATAACATAAAGGTCCAATAAAGAGCCTAGGACATAACCACTAAAAGTTCGGTGGTCAAATGCTTCTTGATCTGCTAAAATGCTAACTTTGCTTCATCCTTCCATGAAAACTGAGTGCCTTTCATACATTCTGTAATTGGTGCCATAATACTACTGAAGTGGGGAATAAAACGCCGATAAAAGAAAGCCAATTTGACCCATGAAAATGCGGACCTATGTTGTTGTCATTGGTCAGGGCCACTGCAGAACTAGTGCAATCTTGGCGTTGTCAACCTGAAACCCATCTCCAGAAATCACATATCACAGGATTAACACGTGAGGCACCATAAATAAACACTTCTTTGTTGCTGCATAAAATTCTTCTCTCTGAAGCATCAAAAGAACCTCTCGTACATGCTGAAGATGCTCCTCCTGATTTTTGCTATAAATCAGAATGTCATCAAAATATACTACACAAAGGTCCGGATAAAAGACCGTAACAACTGATTCATCACTCTCATAAATGTGCTCAGAGCATTAGACAACCTGAAAAGCATCACTAACCACTCATATAACCCCTCCCGAGTTTTAAATGTTGTCTTCCATTCATCACCCGTCCTAACATAAATCTAATTATAACCACTTTTCAAATCAGTTTGGTAAAAACAACAGCCCTGTTAATCTGGTCAAGCAAATCATCAAGCCTCAGAATTGTAAATATGTACCTCAGAGTTATCTTGTTAATGGATTTATTGTCCACATACATATGCCAAAAACAATCTTGCTTCACTGTCAGTATTGTCGGAATGGCACAAAGACTCATGCTCTCTCTAATATGCCCCTTTTCCAGCAACTCCTTGACCTGCCTTCACAACTCCTCGTGTTCCTTAGAGCTCATCCGACAATGTGGTCTATTGGTAAGACTTGCCCAGGGAATGAGATCTATGTGATGTTGAATGTCGCGACTGTAACGACCCCAACCCTAGGCACTAGTTTTAAATATTATATTATATGCTCCTAATACTTATGTTAACTTATGTGTTCAATTATGTCTTTAAAATTCGTAATTTAAGATAATTTGGGTGGGAAGTAAATTTAGAATCTTTTATGAATTTATTAGACATTAAATAAGAACCTTGAAGAAATAATAAAAATGGAAATATGATAAATAGTGCAAGGAGGTTAATTGAGTAGCATGAATTATTTGAGTAAAGGTTAGTTAAATTTAAAGTGGAAGCCTTAGATAATTTTCCCATGGGGGGCCAAAGTCTTACTCCCTCCTAGGCTTGCCATGTGCCTCCTCCATTCTCCCTCCATATCCGCCCCCCCCCCCTCTCCATCATTCTCCTCTTACTCCCTTCCTCCTCCTTCATTCATTCACCACTTCCTTCTTAGAGAAAAACCTAGAGAAGCTCCATGGAAGTCCCTTCCTCCAAGCTTTGAATGCCAAGCTACTTCTCCTCCAAATTCAAATCTAAGGGCATTTTTGAAGTGGAATCACCTAGGAGAATTTATCAAGCTAGAAAGATCAACCTTCCCTTTTCAAAACCCTAAAGTGAGTTATTATGACTTTCCCTTCTTTAATGTTCATGAACTATGTTGTTGTTGTTGTTGTTGTTATAATCTTTTTGATGATTGGAAACCTTCTTGGAACTTGGGAAAATGGGTTAATGTTAGAGAATGATGTCTTGATTCATAGTAGTTGATCAAGGGTATAAGAAAATGTGTTTGGTTGGATTAAGAGAGTTTAACTTGAAATAAGGTAAGAAAATGGGTGGAGTTAGTTTAGAAAATCAAACTTGAAATATGTTAATGAAATGGGTTGAAATTCTTGTGGTGAGTAATCTAAATCTATATTACTTGGGTTTGGATGATTTAAGATGAGATATGTAAAGTTAGAAAAACCTTTGGTGTTCATATGAGTAAAGGAAATTTAAAGGGAAAGAAACTAGGTAAAAAGGGATTGGAATTTCGAATATGGCTGATTTTGGTCATGGGCGGTCGCCCGTAGGGGGCTTGAGCGGCCGCCCATGTGGCGAAACTTGGTTGCCCTTTTGAACACTCTTGGGCGGTCGCCCAAGTGACATGGGCGGTCGCCCGTGTCACGAACCTTCCCCGGTTTCCTCTTTTCTTGATTTTCTCCAATAAACCTCGTGGTATGACTCCCACCCATTATTAATTAGTAGAACCTAATCAACCCGGATCCGAATTGATCCTCTTTAACCTAAGTGAGAGTAGGATACCTTGGCTTGACCATGACCTTTTAATTGGTCAAAATGGAATTGTATGAGTAGTCAAATATTGTTCGGAAAGTGGTCCAAACTTGGGAAGTAGGTCTTGCACTTTTAATAAGATTTATTCAAGGTTGAGTAATGACTTCGTAGGATTGGTTTATGATACTCGGTGACCTTACTTGCCCATACTCTGGGTAGTTAGCTTGAATCATGTTTAAAACCATAGGCCACACTATTGTGTTAATGTATATGTACCACTGTAGCATGATTATCCCAATTGTGGATTATTTGGTATATGGTTGTGTCGTTTTCCCGTTGTGGATTATACGGTTTTGTTGCTAGTATTGTATCCCGGTTGAGGACTATACGGCTCTTTGATTTTATTGTATTCGGTGTGGATTATGTGGTTATATTGTTACCTTAAATTGAGTTCATATGCATTGATGGGTTATGCATTGTGTATTACATGAATTGTTGTACTATGGTTACATTTTAGCATGAGTATACATTACCATGTTGTTATATTGTTATCCCGTTTTGTGGATTATCTCAAGTATCTATTATGTGCTTGGGCGTGTTTATGTTCGGGTGGGTATGATGGATTTCAATCAATTATTGATTTGTTCAATAAGTGATTGAAGGTTCGTCATACCGGTGACCCTTCCCCACTCTGTGGCCACGGAGTGGTGTGCTGCTGTATTGACCCAGGCTTTACGAGACTGTTGCGATCGTTGTAAGGAGGGACGATATTATTGTTGGATACTCTAATATAGGTATCCTTTCTTATATGGATCTACGGGGTATGAGTCCTATAAGAGGTGAATGTCTTTGGAGGCAATTCACCAAAGAGTGGAGTTTTACTCCCACGTTGTACGACTTATTGTTCGAGACGGGAAAGGTAAAATGAGGTAACGAAAGGTGTTTACCGCTTTCATAATGTGTTATGTGCTACCATGCTATGTGTTGCACTTTGTTTGGCATCTTCTTTGCATATCATAATAGCTCATTGAGATTTATTCTCACCCCTCTCCCTTTCTTGTTTTAGATTAGAGACAGGTGACCCGAACCCGTGAGGCCGGGGATTTCATTGTGGACTTTTGCTTTTGGGGCTTGACAAGTTAAGTATAGGAGTCGGTTGTTAGGAGTATTTATTAAGTATTCTTCTTTTGTAATTTGTATGGAAAACTCTTTTGTTAAACAAGGTTAATTAAGGTTTCCAATGTAATTGATTAGATTTCGATTTATTAAAGTTGTAGTTGGATTTCCTTTAAGTAGGGATATTATCAATTGAGTTGTATTTGAAAGTTTGAAAAGTGGTTTTCTTTTAAAGGCAAATAAATGTTTAAAAATTTAGATGGATTTTCTTAGTTTGAGCTCCCTTAGCTCGGGACACGTGTTAGGTCCCGGGTTGGGGTGCTCACGGTTAATATCGAGCTTCGTTTAGAGGTCAAGGGTAGCTGTCTAAACTAAGGGGGAATGTGTGGAAATTGACGCCGAGTGTTTAATGCAGGAGTTCGTTCTAATGGCCGGAAGCAAGGATGATCAGCGGAAGGTTCTAGAAAATGAAGGAGATATGGGTATAGGTGGAATTCAGAATGAAGAGATGATGAAATTATTCAGGATGTTTGTACAGGATATGGAGACTAGAGGATCGGTTCCGAATCAACCTGAGGGATGTCGAAGTGATGGATGGGAAAGGTTTGTGAAGATGAATCCGCCGAGTTTTAATGGATATCCGAATCCATTAAAGGCAGAAAATTGGTTAGCAGGAATGAATAGGATTTTCGAGGTTATAGAAAGTCCCAACAAAGAGAGAGTTAGGTATGCCGTTTTCAAACTTGAAGGTCCAGCTGATCAGTGGTGGCAGATTGTGAAGGGAAGTTGGGAGCGGGATCATACGCCCCAGACTTGGGATAATTTCACTCAACAGTTCGAGGACTATTTCATTTCCATGGTTACAAGGGATAAGAAGGAGATTGAATTCTTAAGACTAAAACAAGGGAACATGACGGTGAATCAGTATTCGGTCCGGTTTGAGGAATTAGCTAAGTGTTGCCCTCATTTGGTATCACATGAAGTGAAAAGGGTTCAGAAGTTTGTAACAGGTTTGAGGAGTGAGTTTAGGAAGAAATTATGGATTGATAGTTTCATTGATTATCAGACAGTCATAGATAGGGCATATAAGGTCGAGAAGGACATTGCAGAAAATAGTGGAAGATCCGGAAGTAAGATTGGAAACAAGCCAAAGTGTATAGGACAAGGATCCAAAGTCATTAGAGGACAGCCAAGTGCTTTAACTTCAGGAAGTATGAGAGAGGAACTTGTGGTAGCTTCTTCGTCTAGGCCAATACCCAAGCAGTATGGGATGATTTGTAACTTTTGCAAGAAGGTTGGACATACCGAAGATCGGTGTTGGAGTAAGCAAGGCAAGTGTTTAAATTGTGGAGCATTGGGACACTTTAAGAGGAATTGCCCAAGGATGGCGAGGACGAGCTTCAAGCGACGGTCGAGTGGGTGGACGACAAAGAGGTAGTACCAAGAGAGATAACGAAGGGGAACCGAAAGAGAAGGTACGTGGTCGAGTGTGTGTTTCGGGTGCGGAGAGATAGATCCCTCGAGAGGTCACTAGAGGTATATTCCTGTCTCAGAAGTTAGGGGTCATATTTTATAGATCCTGTTTCATATCATCATGTGTGGCATAGTGTTTTATTTCTATGTGTCATACATTGTTTGAAATTTGGTTTTATTGTTAGAGGATTCTGCTCTTATGAGAGAATACCTCGAACCTTCTTGGGTTTACCACGATGTTGAAGTGGTTATGGCTGAGCATGTATTGCCAGTTGAATTGGTATAACTATTAATTAATGATTTTTAGATATACTTGACCTGGAGGGTTAAGTAGTTGTGGTATAATGTTAGACTATCATAATAAGTGAGTCTCCTTTTTCCATGCCTAGATTGCTTATATTGATATTTGTTATAGGTAAACCTTAATGTGAAATTCTTGTTATATGTGGGTATTTAAGGTGACAAAAAAAAAATAAAAATAAAATTTGAATTAAGATGTGAAGAGTAATTGATATATGCTAGACTTGCATAAGGAGTCTTTTCCAAATTTTTATGTGCTAGTTGTAAGTAAGTGGTAAATGTGCTCCCGTCGGTATATTTCATGTGTTGGTTCTGAGTAGAATAAGCAGAATTTTAATCCTTATTTTGATGGCTTTAGGGTAATTAGAATTGATGATCCCTTTGGTAATTAAAGTTTCGGGAAGATCGTGAAAATCATTGGAGGATAGGGTTAATAATCCTTGGTGAGAAGTACTTGTATGCAAAGTTCAGCTAGTGTGATTTGGCTCGAGAAGTTTTCAAAATTTTGGGTTCTATAGTCTTAAACGTGGATGTTACCATGGATCTTGTGAGGATTGAGTCAGTGATCTTTAAGTTGGCAAGTGTTACCTAAGAAATTTAAGGAATTCTTAAGAATTGTAGAGTCGTTGCTTTAGTTGACTCTAAAGGACGTATAAATGGTGTAGGATGTAATAAGGATGAATCATATGGTTAGTAATGGAGAATAGGTTAGCTTTGAACCCGATCCTTACCTTACCTAGTGGATGTGAGGATCTTGTGAAGTTTTAAGTATGTATTACCGGAAGATCAGGGTGTTGTGTTATACAAAATGGGAAGGTGATAGCGTATGTTAGGAAGCTAACTTAGGTAAAGCGGAATTTTCTTATCATTTATCGAGTGTGGTTAAAATTGTGTGTGTGGTTTAAGTGGAATCTTATCTTTTGAAGCTCCCTTAGGGGTTAGTTACCGACCCTCAGAGTTGAAAGATTTAGTTAGTCGAAAGGAAGAGATTTGAAGACTACCCAAATTCTGGAAGAATAGGTTATGTTTGTGTGACAGATTTCCCTTCAACTTGAGAAGTTAAATTAACCTTAGCGAGTTTGCGTAAATAGCAGGTATCATTCTAGCTTTGAGATAAAATCGTATGAGGCGTAGTTCAGGGAGATATTATCGATCTCCAATTTATTGGGATGGAATTAGTAAAGTTAGGCCTAAGATAATTTAGCGCCAAAGTTTGTTAATCCAATTGAAGTTCTAGAAAAGATTCACGATTTGACTTATAGACCGACTTGGATCAACTTATAGGATATTAGAAGTTTTAAATATAATATCGTGATATATTTGGTAACTTAAGTTGTAATACTTTTATTTAATTGTACTTTCTTGAGGTCGTGGAAATTCGGGTAGTAATAGTTGTATGGTATTCTTGGGGTGTTGCGTCGTAAAATCGTATTATTAATGAAATTAGAAATCTTGGGAAGAATCATAGAAGTGAAGAGACTAATTGGGAAGTGAAGTTCTAGAGTACTCGGGTTGTGAGAATGTATAGTAGAATCTTGCCCTTGAAAAGTCTAATTGAAAATATTAAGTTAGAATGTGTGAAAGGTAACCTTTGCTTTTTGAACCTTAGGGTAAGCGACAATCAAATTCGGGACGAATTTTCTTTAAGGGGGAGTGAGTGTAACGACCCCAACCCTAGGCACTAGTTTTAAATATTATATTATATGCTCCTAATACTTATGTTAACTTATGTGTTCAATTATGTCTTTAAAATTCGTAATTTAAGATAATTTGGGTGGGAAGTAAATTTAGAATCTTTTATGAATTTATTAGACATTAAATAAGAACCTTGAAGAAATAATAAAAATGGAAATATGATAAATAGTGCAAGGAGGTTAATTGAGTAGCATGAATTATTTGAGTAAAGGTTAGTTAAATTTAAAGTGGAAGCCTTAGATAATTTTCCCATGGGGGGCCAAAGTCTTACTCCCTCCTAGGCTTGCCATGTGCCTCCCCCATTCTCCCTCCATATCCGCCCCCCCCCCCTCTCCATCATTCTCCTCTTACTCCCTTCCTCCTCCTTCATTCATTCACCACTTCCTTCTTAGAGAAAAACCTAGAGAAGCTCCATGGAAGTCCCTTCCTCCAAGCTTTGAATGCCAAGCTACTTCTCCTCCAAATTCAAATCTAAGGGCATTTTTGAAGTGGAATCACCTAGGAGAATTTATCAAGCTAGAAAGATCAACCTTCCCTTTTCAAAACCCTAAAGTGAGTTATTATGACTTTCCCTTCTTTAATGTTCATGAACTATGTTGTTGTTGTTGTTGTTGTTATAATCTTTTTGATGATTGGAAACCTTCTTGGAACTTGGGAAAATGGGTTAATGTTAGAGAATGATGTCTTGATTCATAGTAGTTGATCAAGGGTATAAGAAAATGTGTTTGGTTGGATTAAGAGAGTTTAACTTGAAATAAGGTAAGAAAATGGGTGGAGTTAGTTTAGAAAATCAAACTTGAAATATGTTAATGAAATGGGTTGAAATTCTTGTGGTGAGTAATCTAAATCTATATTACTTGGGTTTGGATGATTTAAGATGAGATATGTAAAGTTAGAAAAACCTTTGGTGTTCATATGAGTAAAGGAAATTTAAAGGGAAAGAAACTAGGTAAAAAGGGATTGGAATTTCGAATATGGCTGATTTTGGTCATGGGCGGTCGCCCATGGGGGCTTGAGCGGCCGCCCATGTAGGCAGAAACTTGGTTTCCCTTTTGAACACTCTTGGGCGGTCGCCCAAGTGACATGGGCGGTCGCCCATGTCACCAGACCTTCCCCAGTTTCCTCTTTTGCTGATTTTCTCCAATAAACCTCGTGGTATGACTCCCACCCATTATTAATTAGTAGAACCTAATCAACCCGGATCCGAATTGATCCTCTTTAACCTAAGTGAGAGTAGGATACCTTGGCTTGACCATGACCTTTTAATTGGTCAAAATGGAATTGTAGGAGTAGTCAAATATTGTTCGGAAAGTGGTCCAAACTTGGGAAGTAGGTCTTGCACTTTTAATAAGATTTATTCAAGGTTGAGTAATGACTTCGTAGGATTGGTTTATGATACTCGGTGACCTTACTTGCCCATACTCTGGGTAGTTAGCTTGAATCATGTTTAAAACCATAGGCCACACTATTGTGTTAATGTATATGTACCACTGTAGCATGATTATCCCAATTGTGGATTATTTGGTATATGGTTGTGTCGTTTTCCCGTTGTGGATTATCTGGTTTGTTGCTAGTATTGTATCCCGGTTGAGGACTATCTGGCTCTTTGATTTTATTGTATTCCGGTGTGGATTATGTGGTTATATTGTTACCTTAAATTGAGTTCATATGCATTGATGGGTTATGCATTGTGTATTACATGAATTGTTGTACTATGGTTCTGTTTAGCATGAGTATACATTACCATGTTGTTATATTGTTATCCCGTTTTGTGGATTATCTCAAGTATCTATTATGTGCTTGGGCGTGTTTATGTTCGGGTGGGTATGATGGATTTCAATCAATTATTGATTTGTTCAATAAGTGATTGAAGGTTCGTCATACCGGTGACCCTTCCCCACTCTGTGGCCACGGAGTGGGGCTGTGCTAACGACTGTATTGACCCAAAAGGCTTTACAGACCTGTTGCGATCGTTGTAAGGAGGGACGATATTATTGTTGGATACTCTAATATAGGTATCCTTTCTTATATGGATCTCTGGGGTATGAGTCCTATAAGAGGTGAATGTGCTGGAGGCAATTCACCAAAGAGTGGAGTTTTACTCCCACGTTGTACGACTTATTGTTCAGACGGGAAAGGGAAAATGAGGTAACGAAAGGTGTTTACCGCTTTCATAATGTGTTATGTGCTACCATGCTATGTGTTGCACTTTGTTTGGCATCTTGCTGCATATCATAATAGCTCATTGAGATTTATTCTCACCCCTCTCCCTTTCTTTTGTTTTAGATTCCGAGACAGGTGACCCGAACCCGCGAGGCCGGGGATTTCATTGTGGACTTTTGCTTTTGGGGCTTGACAAGTTAAGTATAGGAGTCGGTTGTTAGGAGTATTTATTAAGTATTCTTCTTTTGTAATTTGTATGGAAAACTCTTTTGTTAAACAAGGTTAATTAAGGTTTCCAATGTAATTGGTTAGATTTCGGTTTATTAAAGTTGTAGTTGGATTTCCTTTAAGTAGGGATATTATCAATTGATTTGTATTTGGAAGTTTGAAAAGTGGTTTTCTTTTAAAGGCAAATAAATGTTTAAAAATTTAGATGGATTTTCTTAGTTTGAGCTCCCTTAGCTCGGGACACGTGTTAGGTCCCGGGTTGGGGTGCTCACAGCGACGAGGTGGTAATCCTGTTGGTGACTCATCAGGAAACACACTACTAAACTCTTATAACAAGGAAATTATTGCCTCCGAAACATGGACCAAATCACCTACTATTTTCTCGATCAGCAAGAACACCATGTTCGACCCCTGCAACTCGTCTTCGAACTGTGCCCAAGATAAACAACTGAGATTCAAACTCAGCTCTGCTAATCTATCTACAGGTTTGCTTGGCACTAACACAATTTTTGTATGCCCAAAGTGTAGGTTGTACATGTGTTTGTCCATCATGTGTCACATGTCTATCAAACTTCCAAAGTCTACCTAACAATAAGTGAAAATCACCCATAATACGATATCACACCAGACTTCATCTCTATATTTTGACCCAACAAAGAAAAAGAAAAAAGCATGTTTAGATACAGTTACCTCCCCGCCTTTTTTAGCCAAGCCAATTTGTACGGGTTGAGATGTTTTTCTGTTAGAATATTCAGCTTCTGCTTTGCGTCCTCAGCAATTATATTTTCATAGCTACCAGAATCGATTACAAAGTGACACACCTTCCATAAGATGGTACATGTAGACTCGAAAATAATATTGCGCAATCAGTCACTCTCGATTGTGGCTCTAGGAGTTAAACATGATCTCCATACCACCAACAAGATTCCCACATCACCCGTAACAGTCTCTTCCCCACCCGGGGAGACCTCATCAAAAATTGGGTTTTCGGGCAGCAAAAAATCCTTCTCGAATTCCCCGTCATCCATCTCTCTGAATATTGCCTTCACTACTAGAAACAGGCCTTTTACGGACGGAAATTTCCGTCGGTAAATCCACCTTTCCGTCGGCAAATGGTTATTACCGACGGAATGAGTCCGTCGGGTTCCGTCGGAAATAATTGGTTGGTAATACCGACGGACCAGTTCCGCCGGTATTTCCGGCGGATTGTCCGCCGGAAAATCTAAAATTCCGCCGGAAATCGTCCGTCGGAAATGAGCAACGCCGGCCGGTTAACCGGAGCAATTGCCGGAGTTTACCGATGGAAATATCCGTCGGTAAATATTAAAAAAATAAATAAATAAAACCCATTACCGACGGTTATAACCGTCGGTAAACATAAAATTTACCGTCGGATATACCCGTCGGAAATCTAAACCGAATCCGACGGATATATCCGTCGGTAATGAGTTTTATTATTTAATTTTTATTATTTTTCCGACGGATATTTCCGCCAGCAATTAGAATTATTTATTTTTTTTAATCACTTTACCGACGGAAATATCCGTCGGTAATCTGGCCAGATTTTAAAAAAAAAAAATTCTATTTTATTATTAATCCACCTGTAAACCTGTCAAACCTGTTTAAACAAATCCCAACATAAAATAAACACAAACAACATACAAACATCAAACATACAAACATCAAATAAACTCAAACTGTATCAAACAACCTAAAGCGAAAGGGGAAAAGGGGAAAGGGGAAAAGGGAAAGGGGAAAAGGGGAAAGGGAAAGGGGAAAAGGGGAAAGGGGAAAGGGGAAAGGGAAAGGGGAAAAGGGGAAAGGGAAATTGTTTCGCTTGGGGAAAAGGGAAGGGAAAGGGAAAGGAAAACAAAATGTATTTGTTTACATTACATGCCAGCCAAATAAAATGAATGTCAATCAACCACGACCCCGACCACGAGCGCTGTCGCTACCGCTACCATCGCCACTACCACCGCCACTTCGCCTAAGGTATTGATCGACTGACTCATCAGAAGCGTTACCGCTATTACGTGGCTTTGTAGGTGTGTTTGACATTTGTGATTGCAAATTCATGGTAGCCAAGTATTGTTGCACGCGGTGGTCAAGCTGTTGAGCCAATATACTAGCCACTGGGCCTCCGCTGGAGTGCATCTGGGTCTGCACCCGGGCCTCCACTCGGGCCTCCACCCGGGCCTCCACCTGGCTCTGGATCTGCTCCACTCGCCTCTCAACCTCTCTGTTCACCCGATCATCAAACGCTTTTTGATCCACATGATGACTGCCGCCGGAGGAAGAAGATGAAAAGTATTGCGTAGTAGGGCTGCGGAATGGCATGTTAAAATACCCCGCACCATGTCCTCCGAATCCAGGCAAGCGATCTCCCTTCGGTTGCTTGCCTGAGAGGACAATGGCCGCCCAAAGCTTTTCACGAAAGGCGGGCCGCTCGGTGCTCTCAGGAGCCAAACTTCCTTCTTCAATAGCCTCCTCACGAGCCCGCCTCTCATACTCTTCCTGAAAAAAAAAATACATTATACACTATGGTAGAAAATAATATTTTTTTAACTAAATAATTTATTATTTACTAATAGAAAATATATAATTTACTAATAGAAAATACTATTAACACTTACAAATTTCAAGGCACGAAATGCCTCCAAAACGCCAAATGGTGAAGCAATCACCGGCCATCATCATTGCCCACTCATCGACAACACAATCACCGGCCATCAAAGTAAGCCCGAGCTCCTTCCCCAGCAAGTCAAAAAGGGAATCCTTGCAAGCCCCTACAAGGCCACAATAAATCCCCAACGGATGAACACCGGCAGCCATCGTAAGTCCAACCTTCTCCCCAACAGACAAAGCACGAGACATCTAAACCTCTCGAAGCTCAAGGCAGCCATGCCTCCACAACCGCCGCCAAATGGTGAAGCAATCACCGGCCATCATTATTTATTTATTTATTTTTTTTTTTTTTTAGTTATTTTATTTATTTTTTATTTCATTTATTATTATATTTTTTATTATTATTATTATTATTATTATTTATTATTATTATTATTATTTTATTATTATTTATTTTATTTTTTATTTATTTTGTTTATTTATTTTTATTTTTGATTTATTTTATTTATTTTTTATTTCATTTTTTAGACATTCACCCCCTCAAGTCCCAATATGAATATCCAAAACCTTTTAAAATTTGCTCTCCAAGAGTAAATTTGGATCTTTTTTGGACATTCATTTTGGGACGGAGGGGGTGTAATATTTAAGAAAAAAGTAAGTGTATATGAATACATGAGCGTACGAGTTGAGCCTATTTAATTGCCAATATTGGGTAGATGTCCGTTTTTATTCTTGATCGGTAATTTTTAAAAAAATGGAACGGAGGTAGTACCATATAAAAATAAATAAATATTAGCAAAAAAAAAGAAGTAGAGATAATAAGAGATTTTCATAATTCTAGCTTCACACCAATTGCCTATTAGCAAGACAAAGGGTCAGAGGAAATGTTGCAAAAATAACTCAATCCAAGCCTACCAAACTCTTACATAAACCAACAATCTAGACCATATTCAAACCTTTTGACACCTAAAAATGCAAATGAAACAACTAGCACATAGAAAAAGACTACATAATTAAACCCACATAGACAGTTAATTATTTTACTAATAAAGTTACCAAATATACTTTCTTAATTATTTTCAACAATTATACATACACAGTTAATTAATTTTTTTCAAAATTAGGCATACTTTCAAAATTAAACCCACACACTCCATGCATGTTCTTGCCACTCACACACACACACACACAGCACACACTCACACTCACACGAGAACACACACACACTCACAAAGACACACCAAATAGTCAGCTCATATATTCAAAAAACCAAATACAACCAAAGATATATATCATAATTTATAGATAAATAAATTTAGATTAAAACATTATATTCGGCATTTTTTCTTAATTCACGCGTGAACTACTACCGTGAAGTATGTACTTGGACGGAGGAGTATACAATAATAACTACATAGCTAAATTTAGGATGCAAAGTTTTTTTTCTTTTCGAAGTATTGGGGAAAATGATATACAACCAAAGATATAATCTTCTGTCCTAAATTGGCAAATCGGTTACAAAATAAATGGAGGCGATCAAATAAAAGATAAAATGGTGGCACAAAACATTTTACAAAATTAAATAGGAATAGAGTATGAAATGCTACCTAAAGTTAAATTAAGGGTATATGAAAAGCAAAATTACACATTCACAGCACATTCTAACACATTCACAGCACATTCGAGAGAGAGAGAGAGAGAGAGAAAGAGAGCTTACCGGCGACGGAGACAACGACGGCGAACGGCGGGCTCGCGGCAACGGGAGAGAGGGCGGCTGCGAGAGAGAGAGAGAGAAAGCGAGTGAGAGAGAGAAAGCGAGTGAGAGAGAGAAAGGGATTGAGAGAGAGAAAGAGAGCTTACCGGCCGGCGACGGAGGCAGCAACGCAACGGCGAACGGCGGAAATGGCGGAGAGACGGCGTTTGTTCTCAAATTACTGATGAGAGAGAGAGAAAGTGAGAGGGAGAAATCGAGTGAGAGAGGAATTAAGGGATTGAGAGAAACTTACCGAAGACGGCGACGGCAACGGCGAGGCTAGGGTTCTTCGTCGAATTCGCGAACTGAGAGAGAGAGAGAGGAGGAGCCGTAAAATGAAAAAAATGGGATTTTCTCGTTATAAATAGGGCGTCATTACGAGCGGACATGGCCAGGGTCGGTAATGCAATCGACGGACAATGACCATCGGTATGCAAGACGGACTACTAAACGCGGAAATATTTCAAATACCGACGGAATAAACGAAATTTTAAAAAAAAAAAACCCCGGTAAAATGAAAATAAATTCCGTCGGTATTTGTTTTTTTTCCGTCGGTATTACCGACGGATACAGTCCGTCGGTAAATGCCCTGTTTCTAGTAGTGCTTTTCCAAGTCTTTTTACAATCAGTTTGTCTATGACCATTTTCTCCATAGCTGAAACACCTCGTGTTGCTTCTATTCGATATACCCCGATTAATTTGGCCTCCCGTTCGGGATGTGGTGGGACCCACTGTAGTGGACGTATTACTTGATTTTGGTTATCGTGACAGGCTGCTCCACCGCTGCTGTAAAAGCGCCATGACTATTCCTCCACTACCAACGCTTTCTGATGTGCCTCAGACGCTGACCCATTATCAAACATGTTAAGAGTATCATTGAGGTTAACCCTTAAACCGTCAACATATCTCGCCACCATCTGCTCTCCCATCTGTTGGATTTCATTCCTAGCTATTGAATGATAGAAATTTGTCGCGTATTCATCCACCATTCTTTGCCCTTGCTTCAGATTCTGCAATCACTGATACAAAGTACACTGGTAATTGTAGAGTAGAAAATCAGCCCTCATATGTTTCTTCATCTTTTCAAACGATATAATCTTGGACTTGCCTAACCTAGTATGAGATAACTTTAGTTGTTGCCACCAAGCTGTTGCTCTTCCTCGTAATCGCGTTGCTACTAACGGCCCACATCTATCCTCCGGTACTTTTTTAAACTAAAACCCCCTTCGATTGTTTCCAACCAATCAATAAACTCTTCAGCCTGTAATCCGCCATCAAACTCATGTATCTCAATTTCCATACCTCCCAACGCCTATTGTCATCATCAGCCAAAGCTCTTGGTTGCCTCCACTGGATCTGCGGTATTTCCTCATAGTATTGTTCTCTCTCGGTCTCAGCCTCAACCTCTCAATCTCGACGCTGATTACGAACTCCCCGTCCTTGCTAAATTCTCTTATTCTGCTAGTTGAACATCCCATTCATCCTTTCTGTTAATTATTCCACTATGAGATCTATATGTTGATCTACGACTCATCCGATACGTTTCTCCAGCACATCCTCCTCATGTTCGTAGGTCTCTCCCACGGTGGTCATTTTTTCGCGAACCATTCTTCCTCAATCGAACAAAAATCTGATAGCAACTGAAATAACAGAAGACTTAAAGATAAAATATGTTACCATTGAATTGCTCGCGATTGACTAATGTATTCTTCAACCTCCGTTTACTCTAAAGATTACCAAAAATCGGAAAGAAATATTCAATATCAAATGGAAAAAAACTACCTTAAAAAAACCTAAACCATACTCACTACGCCCCGGATCAAGAGTCCTACCATGTATTTGCTCGCTTATAAAAAAAGACTAAGAAATGAGTAGAGAATGGCATGTGGGTTGAGGATATAAATGTACAATATACTATTGATTATTTAAGTGGATAAAAATTGGAGAAGTATTGTTTTTTTTTTTGTAATTCTATAAAAAAATAGGGTATAAATGTTCAAAATACTATTCGTTATTTGTCATTTTGAAAATAAAGCAAAGTGGGACTCTCAGCGCGCCTGGGACGTAAAAAAAAAAAGGAAATTAATGTAGCCTTCGATAAATATTGAAAAAGATATCTTGAGTTTTATTGATATTGTAAAGACCCTATTTATACATAACAACAAGAGGAAGTAAATATGGTAATAAGAAAACCTAATATGACTAGGATTCTAATACAGTAAATATAATTTTAATTGGAGAATACTTCTAACTAAGGTAACTTTCCTAAGTTGGCTCAATACCAACTTAGATAACTAATATTTGGTGAATTTCCTTATTTATCTCTAACATGCCCCCGCAAGATGGACGGCATATAGGAGAGTCCAATCTTGGACATAATGAAGACTTGTTGTTGCTGTAGACTTTGTTGTTGTTGAAGATTTTGTTGTTGTTGTTGTTTATTGTTGTTGTTTATTACGATGTGATATGACGATAATTTTACGTCGCAATGACGAGGAATTTTGTGTCTTATCGACTACGTCTCAACGACGATCTTATGTTTCATCGACTACTTCTCAACGACGATAAAATGTCTCTAATACCCATAAAAAGTAAGACACCGATGAAAATACCTATTCGATCTCGAATTGAAGAAAGGGAGGAATTATTCATAGGTGAGTTGAAAAGAGTAGGAATAAAGAGACAGAGAGTCAAGTGAAGAGTGGAAGGAGAGGAGACCAGGGCACATGTGAGAGTGGGCCAAAAAGATCAAGTTATGGATTTTCTAAAAATGGATCCTAGTCACGAATCCATGTTGCATTTGTTATGTTTGTCTATAACATTCCATGGGACATAGTGACATACTAACGACCAATAATACCTCTTAATAATTTCTCTGTCGAAAAGTCCTTTTAGTTTACTTTTTTTTTTGTAATAAATTCCAAAATAAATATCACATTTATTAAATAAAATAATTTGAATTACTTCTTCTGTCCTAAAATGAATGAATAAATTATTTTAAAATTTGCTTTTGATAAAAAAAAAAATAATAATAATCATTCATTGGAGACAGCGATAATAATTAATAAACAAATAAAGCACATATTTTAAAAACATTAACAAATTATTAATAAATTAAATGCAATATTATTATTAGATGGATAGAGTATTTATTTACTACCCAATATAAATGTTATAATTTCAAATTCATCTTTATTGTTTCCCAATATAAATGTAACATCTGGCTATAAAGAATATGAGTCGGTCTACAGAAAAACGCGTTTCTCCGTTGCGTATGGAGAAATGGGGCAACGTTTGTCGCGCGACATCTTAGGGTTACGGATATCGCTTCGAGTTTACGGATATCCGAGCATTGAATATGAATATCAGAAACTTATGAAAGTGATATCCCAGAAACCAAATATTTTACGGATATCCTTTCAAAAACTACGGATATCGAGCATTGAATATGGATATCAGAAGCGATGAAAGTGATATCGAAACCAAATATTTTTGGATATCGCTTTTCAAAGCTACGGATATCCATATTGATATTCCTGATATCAGAAACGGATGAAAGTGATATCCAGTTGTTGTGGCTAAGTATGTCGCGCGACAAACGTTGCCCCGTTTCTCCATACGCGACGGGTTTCTCCCCAAATTTTGTGAAAGAATATAAAGAAGAAAAGAAAGTAGATGTTGTGATTACAAAAACATTTGTAATGGTACAAACAAGAAACAAGTAATTGTAGGGCAAATTTGTATTCACAGTTCAATTCTATGTCAGTTATTTTATCTTTCTCCTACTGTTGTGATTACAAAAATATTTGTTTCGCGTAAAATTACTTACGAAAAATGATTTTCTATAAAATATTTTTTGAAAAATGAAAATATTTTCAGAAAAATGAGATAAACATATTTTCGGCTATTTTGTAAGTTAAATATTTTCCGAAAAAAATTTCATTTGTTAAATGAAAATATTTTTTGATAAAAACACAATTTGAAATAAGTTGAAATAGATAGGGTGCGGTAGGGTGATGGAGGTGGGGTGGTAAGGTAGGAGGTGGTGATTAGTAGGGGTGAGGTGGGGTAAGGTAGGGTAGGGGTGAGATAGGGGTATGATAGGGTGGTGGGAGAAATATAAAGGGTAAGATGATGTTAGGCTAGTGTGGTGATGGGGTAGGGGTGGAATAGGGTGGGTAGCCGAGAGTGTGGGGGGGGATAGGGTGGGTGGCCAAGAGTAGGGGAGTGGGGTTGGGTGGGAGAGTTGCTACAAAATAAATTAATTTAATTATAAGTAAAAAAAGTTTGATCGTGGGAGGGGAGTTGGTGGGGGTAGTGAGAGTTGTTAAAAAACAATTTTAATATAAATAAAAAAAAATTGTTTGGGAGTGGGGGAGTTGTTAAAATATAATTTTAAAATAAATAAAAAAAATATTTTTTGATCTTGAGCTGGTGGTGGTGATGGTGGGAGTGGGAGTTGTTAAAAATAAATTTAAATGATTAAATTTTTGTTTGCCTGACGGGGGGGGGTGGGGTGGTGGTGGTGGTGAGTGGGTTGGGGAGTTGTTAAAAATAAATTTAAAATGATTAATTTTTTTTGACCCAATGGTGAGGGGGGGGGGGGCAGGGGTGGTGATGGTGAGTGAAGTGGGGGGGGGGGAGAGTTGTTAAAAATAAATTTAAAATGATTAAATTTTTTTTTACCCAACCGGGGAGGGGGGTCGGGGGTGGGGGTGGTGAGTGTAGTTGTGGTGATGGTGAGTGGGGCGGGGGGTGGTGGTGGTGATGCAGGGAGAATTGTAAAATATAATTTTAATATAAATAATTTTTTGTAAGGAATGGGGTAGGGGGTGGTTAATGTGGAGTGAATAACGTGGGAGTGTATGAAAAGTTAGGTGTGTGTGTGTTAGAGTGTTACCATTTTTTGGAAAAAAAATTAATTAGGAAAAATCTGTAATTTATTTTATTTAGAAAATTTGGGAAAATATTTTACGGAAAACATTTTTTTCGTTTTTCGATGCTTACCAAATATCGAAAAATTGGAAAAACGTTTTCCGATAAATATTTTCCCCCAAACAAACGGAGGCTAAGTTGTAAAATTGTAATCTACGTTTTGTGTAGATTAAGATAGCATATTTATTTTATCGAAACCAAATTTCGGGTGACTGAAAATTTAATACTCAACGTAGGTAACTTAGTAATTTCATTTAAAGAGTTTTGGGGAAATGAAATGTCATATTCACATTGCCTAAATAAGGAAAATGAGAAGTCTATTTTGGTGGATGCATTTCAAGAAAACAATCAACTCTAAGATGAAATCTAGTGACTGCAAATTTTTGGCGAGCTCAAACAAGCTACAAGAACGGTGCGTAGCACTATCCCAGCAGCTTGCACCCGCTTGCGCATGCATATATTACATTGAAACCTTTAGAGGCACACTTTACCGTGCCCAACTTTTGTCCAATTTAGCCCGATTGATGTTTCAACAGTGTTCTAAAAGATCCCGCCTAAGTCTGGCGTTAGCGTGGCCACTCCAACGTGCTGGATTAGCGCCCTTCAGTCATTAGTCCGGCTAGTTCCGCCTAAGCTGGCGCCTCCGCCTCTGCTAACATCCGCTGGCCGCTTTTTAGAACCTTGTGTTTCAAACTACGGGTGCAAGTGGCTAAGCTCAAGGTTCACTAGGGTCGCGGTTTAGACTCGACTAGTTTGTAGCAAGCTAAATTGTAGGTTATATCTGAATACCGATGTATATTAAGATGATAGTCAACGAAGCAATTTGATCGATGGGTCGCTGGTGTAGCCACGTCCACTTGGAAAGGTACGATGAAGAGTGCTTTGAAACGATTTAGTTCAGAAAGCGGATGGATACAATGAGTATGAGATCTGGTTCAATCAGACGATCTAGATCCAAAATTGTGTCATTTCTCAAAAAGGCACCAAATCTTGTTGTCTATTATATACTCCTCCGTCCCGTAACAATGTCGATAAGATAGCTTAATGCTCCGGCATTTTAATCGAAAAAGTCGGGGTGACTGAAAATGGATACATGGGAAACCGTAGATAATTGAGTAGGAGAGAGAATGAGTGAGAGAATAGTAAATTATAATTGCCTGTGAGTAGATAAAATAACGTATAATAGAATGAGTTATAATAAGAAAGATTATTTGCCATTTGTGGCAAGGGACGATGACGCCAAAATCGTCAAACAAAATCTACCCCAAATCCAAGTCACGTTGAACGCTCCGCGATCGGAAGGCCTCGAAAATAAGAGAAAACACGTAACCGCCCAAGTGATCCGCCAAAGGCCCTGCCAGCTGAGAGTAAGTTCACTATTGATATTAGAGAAATCAAATTGACAGAGTTTCTCCAACGTAAAGTAACGTACCGAATAACGAGCCATGCATTGTATTTATAGGAATGGATAGATAGAATCCATGTTGGAATGAACTTGTAATAGATAAGATATAATCTTAAGGGTTAATTATATCCGTCTTGTACCATCTGCTTTGACTCGAATTGATATCGCAGTAATTGCAATCCCGATCGTTACAACCGTATAATTCTTGTCGAATAAGGATTGTAACTCCGCAAATTCTAACGCCGAATCCGGGTGTAAGGCCGCAATGATTTTCCTACTTTTCTGGGCAAATAAGCCGAGGAAAATGATTTTGCTTCCCCGCCATTTGGTAAATGGCCGACACTGAGATATGCTCTGGGAGAATGATTTTCTTCCTCAGCCACTGGATATATGCCGAGCAAATAACTTCTCTTCCCCTAATTCCGATATGGCGCCCAAAATGATGATAGAAGGCCGAGATAAATGCTCAAGATAATGGGTAAGATCTTACTTACTCTAATACTTCATAATTAGACAACTATCCACCGCCCAATATACTGGGCCAAGTTGAAACAGTTCTACGTTCGTCGCTCTGGCTTATACCGTTCAAAGCCGACTTATTAGCGCTGACGCCCAAATGACAAAGCCGCTGCCACTTATCAAAAGACTGTAGATCTTTGGATGAAAGATATGCCTATTGTGATTGACGTTTATCAAACCACTGACACAATAAACACACAATTCAAAGAAATTCTCATTATATTTGTTAGAGTCAGAATCGTCTTGTTGCATATTGTCTCTTTCAAAATCTGAAAGTTTGAAACACATTTTTGTTTGTTGAATTTTTTAATTTGATATGCTCTATCAATGACATAAATTTGTTTTATCTTAAAGACTATTGTCAAGAACTGTGAGCAACTTGTATGAGACATAATCTTTTTGTAGATATTGTATCATCACAATACTCTGACTCTCCTGTGTTTTGGTTACAATTTTTACTATAATCAGTACATTAATTATTTATAAAAGAAATTGAAAAGTAAAATAGAAAAGGCATAAATTGAAACTATAAACACCTAAAAGAGAAAAGACATGTTAACAAACGGTGGGCGCCAACACAAGAAGAATCCAAATTGATAAACATTCCATGTGATATATATGCCCTACCCCTCGGCCTTAAAAAGCCGCCAGGTTCACCCCACCATCAAAATCCCGTGGGCTCGCTCTTCGTTATCAATTCAGTCCATATCCGAGACTTTGTAACGGCGTGTGTTTTGCAAATAAATTCTGTGGGCTCATTCTTGATTTTTATTTAACGACATGGTCCCACTTTGACGGATAAGGGCCGCCATTGTCCTAATATGTTCTTGCCGTTAACCAATAGGAGGTTTTTTTCTGTTTAATTAGTGGTTGAAATTATTTTGATTTGATATTATTAGAATAATGAGGGTTAGACGAAGTCAATCAAACATGGAAGAGAGGAATTGTATTGAAAGACTCAATTGATTATGATGCTAGAGATACATATTTATAGGGTTACAATGAGGAGGTAGTCTCCTAGAAGGAAAATGTTTCTAATTTCTAGAAGGAGAAGGTTTCTAATCTAATACAAAGATTGTGTTTCCTAATCTAATATATAACAATATATACTTTGAATATAATATAATATAATGATATTATATTATATTCCTAATATGCCCCCGCAAGATGGACGATCTTTGGATAAGTCCAATCTTGGAGAGTGATGAGATGAACCGGGTTTGATGATGAGTTGAAGATGTGTTCTCGGACGTGTGTGTCGTTTCTGATGAGCCGTGGTTCCTTGCATGTCGGAGATGATGGGGTTGAGGAGAGGGGTTTCGGGTTTACCGAGGGGGTTTTGAAGTAGGGAGAAGTGGTTTTGGCTAGGCCGAGGGGGTTTTGAAGTAGGGGTTATGCACGTGGAGTCACCTTGTACAAGTAGGGGTTACCCCTCACGCGTGAGCACGTGGAGTCACCTTGTACAAGTAGGGGTTTCACCCCTCACGTGTGGGTTTGGGTTTTCGATTTTGCCGAGGGGGTTTTGAAGTAGGAGGAATTGGTTTCGGCTAGGCCGAGGGGGTTTTAAAGTAGGGGTTATGCACGTGGAGTCACCTTGTACAAGTAGGGGTTTTACCCCTCACGCGTGAGACAAGCACGTGGAGTCACCTTGTACAAGTATGGATTTCACCCCTCACGTGTTGGTCAAAGGGTTTTTGTAAAAAAAATTGGGGTTTCGATCAAAAGGGTTTTTGAGCCGAGGGGGTTGAAATACAAAAAGGTTTAGGGTTTCGGTCAAAAGGATTTTTGAGCCGAGGGGGTTGAATAACTAAAAATATTTAGGTTTTTAGCCAAAAAGGGGTTTTGGTAGTTGGTGGCGGAAGCAAGGTGGCGGAGAAGTTCTTCTATGGATCTTAATGCTTTGATACCATATTAGAATAAAGAGAGTTAGACGAAGTCAATCAAAACATGGAAGAGAAGAATTGTATTGAATGACTCAATTGTTTATGATGCTAGAGATACATATTTATAGGGTTACAATGAGGAGGTAGTCTCCTAGAAGGAAAAGGTTTCTAATTCCTAGAAGGAGAAGGTTTCTAATCTAATACAAAGATTGTGTTTCCTAATCTAATACAAGGATTGTGTTTCCTAATCTAATGTATAACAATATATACTTTGAATATAATATAATATAATGATATTATATTATATTCCTAATAGATATTTGTAAAAATTAATCTCAACTATTAATTAATGAACGATATAAATCGATGTACGAATGTGGAACTGTGGCCGGGCAAGACCCAATGAATTGGGCCCAAAATATAATTCATGCACGTCCCAATTACGACGGAGGAAGTGAGCCTTCCCTACCTTTGCTCGTCTAGCCTCCTCGTCATTCCCACTATGTCGACCTAGACATAGAAGAGCGTATAATGATCAAAGTTCTAAAAAAGGCTAGGTGGGTGCTAGGCGGTGGAGTCGAGCCTAGCACCTAGGGGCCTAGGCGGGACCGAGAAATTAGACGAATTTTGCATATATTCCATAT
The DNA here is from genome assembly GCA_022495995.1 of Adenophora triphylla var. japonica. Lineage (NCBI taxonomy): Eukaryota > Viridiplantae > Streptophyta > Magnoliopsida > Asterales > Campanulaceae > Adenophora > Adenophora triphylla. The sequence goes on along the minus strand of JAFEMH010005250.1, from coordinate 90,395 downwards.
AAAACCTTGCCAGTATTGTCAACAGCAAATCAAATTCATGACGGAACAAAAACAAAGTTATGTACGAAACTACAAATACAATAACTACAAATACAATAAGCAGAATCCAATATCATACCAACCAAGGTTAGAATTTCAATTGCTTGAAAGAAAGAGAAAAGGGATAGTAGACTTTAATAATTATTAATTAATACTACAACATTCATTCAGTCATTTGCAGGCCCGTTTTTGAGGGTGTTCAAGGAGCGCAGCGGCACAGGGCCCCAAAAACTATAGGGCCCCAAATTTTTTTAATATATGTATATATATATATATATATAACTCTGAATTAATACACAAGTTGAAAAGTGTTTCACTGGTTAAGTGGCGTGTAAAAGGTGTTGGGAAGCCTGGATTCGTTCCTTTGTAACAACATGTTTGTTTATTTTGACTTCCCTTCTCTTCATTTTATTTTTCAACCTTATTAAGGGCCTAATAACCTCATTTTGCACAGGACACCATAAATTATTGAGACGGGTCCGGTCATCTGTAAACCAAGAGAACGGAGTTCAACATCCTTCCTGTGTTGAGGTTGTCTCAGCTTTCATATGGAAGTCAGCCATGGCTGCATCAGAAGAAAACCTTGGCACAAAAATACCTTCACTTCTGAGTTCTGATGCACGTTGTTAACCTGCGAAAAAGAGCACAAACAACCTTGTCAGAAAACTCAATTGGCAACCTAAGTTTAGCCTGCTTATCGCAGGTAGAACAAATGATTTCCAAAAGCTTCCCTAAGTTAAGCTCACTTATTTCCACAAATTCAGTTCAGTTTTTGTAAGGGTCATAGGGGAAATGATTGGTGGGATCCACAAAAAAATCCATCCATGTCAAATGATGTCTACAATTTTTTCTTGAGTATTGGGGCAAATATAACAACTAATTTGTATAAGGGTATGTATGCATCATTAGCTTAAATACAGGGCATATCTATATTTTCCCCTAGAATTAACTTCGGTATCGGTATAAGAGTAATTTATTCCTTAGGTATAAAAAAAATGCGTATCAATTAAAAAAAAAAAATGTTACGTGGATTATGGATGAAGTAATAGTGTAATACTCTACAACTTTTGGCCTGGGCCGGCCAAAGTCTTCTCTAATTTTGAAATTTGATTACATACTCCCTCCGTCCCGGAACAATCTTCACACTTTTCCTTTTGGACGTCTCAAAACTTACTTCACACATTTAAAACTTACCTAAAATGGAAAGGAATCTTTACTATTCTCTCCACTCATTCTCTCTCCTACATTATTTTAATACTCATAATACCATTATAATTTACTATTCTCTCCACTCATTCTCTCTCCTATTTTATTTTCACACTCACAACACTTTCAATATAATACTTCCTCCTTAAAACCAATGCAAACAGTGTTTGTGAATTATGTTCCGGGACGGAGGGAGTATTATACCCCTCCCTACTCCTATAATTCCTCTGAATTACATTCCAGGCCCCTACTCTCTTTCCGAGCAAAATTTCCAAATTCAGGGTTTGTTTCTCTGCACAAATTTAAGTCTCAATTTAGTTCATTACCCTGGTAAACAGGAAAATTCTAAAGGAAAAAAATGGATGCAGACCTAGAGAAGCAAATTGAAGAAACGGTCATGGAGGTTTTGAAATGTGTCCGTGTGTGTGTTGGTTACGTGAATGAGTGAGGGAATGAGATGTTAGGGTTTTGTTTGGAAGGAGGGTTAGTTTGGGTTTAGAGGGAATTTTGATTTGGGCCTTAAATAGTGTGGGCTTTTGAAAATAGATAGGATTTTTATAGAGAATTGTTTGAGGTGAGGGGGTCTTGCGGAATTTCTAAAATTGTAGGATTGAATTATTAAACTTCCAAAATTGTCAACCAAACCAAGGAAAAAAGGAAATGGGAAAAAAAAAAAAATGGGAGCCAAACCAGGGAAGAAGAGGGAGTAAATATTACTCCCTTCATCCATAATTGAATATACAAAATTCATTTCAGGTCATTCTGAAATGTCTGAAAAATGTGTGTTTTTTATACCCCCTCCGCTCAATAAATATGTTCCAACTTGCCACTTTTAATTTGTACAAAAAGAGATAGTCCTAGTTCCAAAATTGTTAGGATTAAATCGTTGAATTTTTGCAAAAGCCAATCAAGGAAGAAGACGGAGAGACAAGAGAATGAGAGCCAACCAACGAAGAAGAGGAAGTAATGAAGTATCAAGTGAACCTCAAGTTAGTGATGAAAATCAAATTAAATTGCTAAAATATTTGATTAATCAAATGAATGAGAATATTACCATGGGACGGAGGAAATACATTTTAAAGGAATAGATCCATATATATTCTTGGTCGGGGACAGTATTGGCTCAACTCCACAACATATACTGGACCAAAGCAGACCGATACACACCCTTTGTACTCACCCATTTTTTTACCAGTTTTCAAGCCCATTTTACAGCCTCGTTTCTTCTTGAAAAATAAGCAACTAAAACAAAACTCAACATATATTTATTTGGGGACGGAGGATGTAATAACCCAAAAAAAAAAAAAATCGAGGATTATTGGGTAAATTGTTAAATTTTCGACTTAGGCTTTTAGAGGGACTAATAATTATATTGAAGTCCTAAGAATTATATTATGTGGGTTAAATTATTTAGATGAGTTGGACTTTGATATTTGGCTTAAGTTTAGTAAAACCCTTTTTATAAATACTCATGTTTAATAAATTATTTTAATAATTAAATTGTTTCCTTAAATTAAATTATTTGAGTTACCTTTTTAATAAAAAGATTGAAAGTAATGGGTTTGAGTTATTATTGGACTAGAATTTTGAGGGCTTGTTTTAATTGGGCTTAAGAAACCTTCTTGGACTTGAAAAACCTAATTAGCCTAGGATTAGAAAACCCACCTATATATATATACTCCCTCCGTCCCAATAGAAGCTGCCCAAATTTTGCCTTGCACGCAAATTAATAAAATGGGTGAAAAGAAAAAATGTTGTGAGTGTAATTTGAAAATAGGAGAGAGAATGAATGGAGGGAATAGTAAATTATAATGGTGTTGTGAGTATTAAAATAATGTAGGAGAGAGAATGAGTGGAGGGAATAATAAAAATTTCTTTGCCAAAAAAGGAAAGTGAAAGCTATTAATGGGACACCCAAAATGGCAAAATGGGAAGCTTCTACCGAGACGGAAGGAGTATATATTCTTTTCTAATTTTTAGGTTGAGTTTTTATTTTACAAACCAAAGGAAAATTAGAGAGGGAGGAGGCGGAAACAGTAAAGTGCTGAGAGAGAGAAACCGTGAGTTGCCTTGGAGAATAAAGAATAAAGAAGGAGAAGAGCTTTGATTGTTTTGAATCAAGAAGACCAACAAAGGTGAACGGAATAATCTGTGATGGGCCGAGCCCAATACTTTCCTACGAGCCTGGGGGTCCAATAGGCCCATCAAAGGACCAACCACAAAGGATCAGATCAAAGCCTTGGGCCATGGCCCGTCCAACACTGGTCGGCAGTCGTCGCCACTAAGCGACCAAGCCCCTCCAAGCGACGAGCCATTGTACCATCAATGAAAGGGGTTAACTTCTAGCCCGTCGATACACCAAGAGTGAGCGTCGTCATTGAACGACTAACTCTCTCTCGTCGAGTCATACCTCAAGGAGACGACCCAACTGGACATACAGCTCCAGGTCGTCTCTTCTATTAAGCTTCCTCAACAAGCTTGGTTAATTAGCTAATTTGGAATAATGTCAGACCTGCTATAGTGCCTTGTTACACGTGCAATCATGCACCGCAATGACTACAAAAGGTGCGTGTGCCGACTTTCCCTTATAAGGCAAGCCGCTTATCAACGTCGTAAGCCGCAGTGTCCTTACATAGACGGACCAATCCCCAAGTGACACGTGTACGCCTAGAAGACAGAGCCGATCTAACGGTTGAGACCATCCAATCCAACGGCTCCAGTGAAAACCCTAACATCACTATTCCTACCATAAATAAGAGAGTAACAACATGGACAAAGGTAATGTTCTACTACACATTTACGTACCCTCACACATACCATATTATCTACACCACATTTCACCATCATCTTACTCTCACGCCGGAGGCTCACGAAGACCCCTGCGCAGCCACCCTGTTTCTTGTGCCGTGCAGATCCAAAGCTAGCTCACTCATCAGCTGGACACAAAGAACTCGAGCCCACACGCTTTCCCCGCGCGATCGATTGGTTCCATTGCACGGAAACGTGTTAGTGATCTCCAAGAGAAGGAATACAAATGTAAGAGTTTGAAAAATGGTGTCGATGGTCATACGGCCAAACAAGTCTACAAAGCAGATGAAGGCATACCACCTCAACAAGAAAATCCTAGGCCACCCTCACCACCTAGGAACCCTAACTTAAGGGTTACTGTGTCACCGGGGATAGTTGACGATACATGTGCCTTCAAACGGCCAGAGAAGAGAGAAAGGGCTCGCCGCCGAGCGCGCAGGAGACCTCCACCGGAAAGGAGGCCTCGAGACAACGCGGCAAGATACGCAGGAGGTCCCTCTAACTCCTAATCTCGACAGAGCGGCTTTCCTCGTCGAAAGAGCCAACGCCCTCAAAGAATTTTTGCAAATCCAAGACGAGCTCATTCGTATGGCCGCTCCTCAAGCTCCCCAGGCATCCCACCAAACAATCTCGTCAGGAAGGAGGAGAAGAAACCAGAGAGAGAATGCTGGTCGTCGTGAAGGGACTGCCACTGGGAATGAGCGTGTTGTACTGGGCGCTTGACCTAAGGGATCACATTAATGAGAGACGGAGCCAAGGAGCACCGTCACAGCAACGACGAGCTGGTGAAGCAGAGCCTCGTAGAGCTTTAGCCGTCGAGAATCCTGAAGCAAATCAGAATCAAATTGTCCGTGGTCGTCTACAAACTTCGTCATCAAGAAATGAACGAGCGCAGAGCCAAAGAGAGAGAACTCGCACCCCACCTCGTCATGAACGAGAAATGTCAAGATCTTATAGGCCGTCTCCCTCCTAGCTACAGTGAGCGATCCATCTCACGACGACCGCCCCCACCGAGAGGCAACGGCCTAACACCGTTACCCTGGGGCCCCGTCAAGATAGGATTCCCTGCCGCCCCAGAGGGGGCGGATATGAGAGATTTCTTGAGGCCGAGGCGCCAAGTGGAGGAACCGACGAGCAAAAGAAAGAAAACGGACAAATGACGACTCGATGACGACGGCGGCACTAGCGAATCCCCTCGCACCTTGGATGTTGGGAAACAGACCCCTGCAACTGTGCTTTAAGCTACCCGAACTTAAACCATACGACGGCTCTACCGGTGCCATCGACCACATACAACACCTCGAGGCACGTATGTACGTAGTGGCAAAAGCTTCTGTGCCACGACGACATCATGTGCAAGGCTCTTACGAGCACACCGGTCGACGCAGCCTCGAGGTGGTTTAGAGGCTCGCCTGGCGGGGAGTATCGGAATCATGGAAGCAGATGAGAAAGAAGTTTTTAGGAAGGTTTGCTACGGCGGGAGAGCGTCGTAAGACTCTCAACGAACTTAGCAACATATCCCAAGTGAGCCACCGAAAGCTCGATGAGCTACTTCAAGAGATTCAAGAAGCCGGTAGATCGATTGATGAAGACCTACCGTACAGGGAAATCATAAATTGCTTCAGGCACGGCGTCATTTCCCCCACTCTAGACTACGAGCTTCAAGTCCACCCGGCCAAGTCCCGCAAAGACCTCTATGCCAAGGCGTACGCCGTCGCCGAGGCCGAAGAAAGAAAATTGCAAAGAGAGGGAAAGGTCGTCGACGAGGTCAAGCGACAAAATCCAAGAAGGATAAGGCCTGAGAGAAAGGAAAGAACAAAATGAAGGCGTAAAAGTCCCTGAGTCGTACACTCCGCTTACCGTGTCTAGAGCAGTAAATTTTGAGCAACGTTGATTTTGGCCCGCGCCAAAGATGAATCCCAACGGGAAGGGGAAGAAAAACATGAACAAGTATTGTGAATATCACAGAGATAAAGCGGCATGATACCGAGGAATGTTTCAAACTCTTGAAAAAGATCATTCGAGATGGATCGACGATGGACGACTGGGGAATATGTAAGGAAGGATCGTCAGCGGCCAACACCCGAGCTGCTAACGACGACCCTCCACAGAGGAATCCAAGAATGGTGTTAGTAATCTCTGAGAAGACGAGCAAGAATCAGATTAAGAGCGCCATCTACCATCTGAAGAAGGCCCCACATGTCCCCCAAAAATCAGAAACTCCAAACGACGTCATAAGTTTCTTTCCCTACGAGCCGGGCAAACCAATCCATTAGCTCGTCAACAAACTCTAGTCATACCGGCTTCATCGATAATCTGCGAATCAAGGAGAATTTTGATCGACACGGAGCGGCCAAGGACATCTTGTTTTACAACGTCTACCGTAGAACGGGTCTACCCGATAGCCGTCTAAGTCCTTACTTAGGTCGTCTAGAAGGATTCACCAATCACCGGTAGATGCGAAAGGCCGATCGATCTTCCAATGACATTGGGGAACACCCATTGAGAACAATCAAAACAAGAACTTTTATTGTGATCGACGTCGTCGCTGACTACCATGCTATCCTCGCCAACCTGGTCAAGCCGCTTTGGGGATCGTCGCCTCAGTGCCCCATCAGCGAGTTAAATTTCCTTCCCGTGCCGGAGTAGGATGCGTGTTGGGGACGGCCCCAGAATTCCTAGAGCACGTGCTGAAGGCAAAACGGGCCATTGAAATCGACAATCCAGATCACATCGTGAAGCTCTCTAAAACTGTCAAGCAAACGACGACCTCGTACGCCGGCATCTCGACAATCAAGTGTATAGACGACCCAGAGGTCATTGTGGAAGTATTCATGGACGACCAAGCTGCAAAGCCACAACTTTTGGTCGCCCAAGAATCGGGGGCCGAGCTGGATAAATTGATTGACGACGAGGTACCAGATCTGACACCTGAAGCAAGAAGGAAAATTAAAGAGATCGTCATCAATCCATGGACTTTAGGGACGACGCCCGAGATGAAGCCACCGACGAGCTAAGTGAATTGGTCATTAACCCCGACTATCCAGAGCGTAAAATCAAGCCGGGGTCTCGCCACGCACCGAAGAGAGGGAAGAGATAATCTCCTACTCAAACAGAACCTCGATGTTTTTGCTTGGAAGGTGGAAGATATGAAGGGGATCAGAGAGGACGTGGCAGTTCATAGGCTTGGAGTGAACCCCACCATGAAATTCAAAGAGCAAAGGTGTCGAATTTTTTCAACAGAAAAAGAGATTGCTATAAAGCAAGAGATCGAGAAGTTGCTGAGAGCTGGAATTATTGTGAACGCTGGGTTCACAACTTGGCTGGCTAACGTGGTCCTTGTGAAAAAACCAAATGGAAAATGGAGGCTCTGTGTCGACTTTACCGATCTAAACTTGGCGTGCCCCAAGGACAAGCTTACCCTTTGCCCGCACTGACAAGCTCGTCGATTCTCAGAGCCGGTCACACTACTTTGAGCTTTCTTGATGCTTATTCTCGCTACCACCAAATCAAGACGGTCGAAGAAGACATTCAAGACGGCCTTCCAGCCGCAGGGGAACTTATTGTTATACGAAGATGCCTTTTGGGCTTAAGAACGCCGGGGCCACTTACCAAAGGATGATAAACAAGGTATTCAAAGACCAGATCGGCGACAACTTAGAGGCGTATGCTGATGATACGGTCGTCAAAAGTAGAAAGAGAAAGCATGTCGATGACCTCCAAAGAAACATTCATCAATCTACGAGCCAATGACATGGTCCTCAACCCAGCCTAAATGCGCTTCTGAGTTGCAAAGCAGGAAAGTTTCTAGGATTCATGCTCTCTCACGGGGAATTGAAGCCAATCCCGAAAAAATTAAGGCTTTGATAGACACGGCCGAACCTACGAGCATCAAGGAAGTTCGCCGCTTAAATGGACGAATAGCGGCCTTAGGTCGTTTCATTGCCAAGTCCGCCGAGAGGTCGCTTCCGTTTTTAAAGCTCTCCGAGGTGCAAAGGACTTCAAATGGACGGATGAATGCTCTCTCTCTCGTTCAAACAAATCGAAAGAGTATCTGCTCCCCACCACTCCTCCAAAGCCCCGTAGCAGGAGAAGACCTTTACGTATATCTCTCGGCAAGTGATAAAGCCGTCGCCGCCGTATTAGTTAGGGAGGAAGGTGGAACACAGAGGCCAGTTTACTACGTCAGCAAGGCTTTATCTGATGTGGAAACTCGTTACTAACGCGAGAAGATCGCTTACGCTCTCGTCATCACAAAGACGAAAGCTACGAGCATACTTCTCTGCTCACCCCATCGTCGTTTATACGGATGCCCCACTGCGCAAGATCTTACACCGTCCTGAAAGCTCTGGTCGTCTTCTCAACTGGAGCATTGAGCTGACTGAGTTCGATATTGAATATAGGACGAGAAAGACCCTACAGGCACAATCTTTGGCAGACTTTCTAGTTGAGACGTCGTTCACCATCGACGACGATCAAAGGCAGCTACAAAGAAGCAAGCAAAGGAAAGGAGGTCGTTGAATGTACCAAGTGGAGTTAGTTTTGCCCGTAGTCTGTTGGAAGATCTTTTCAGACGGTCACAACTGTAACTGAGCTGAGCAGGATCATTCTTGTTGAACCGTAAAGCGGGACAGTTTTTGAAGAAGTATTGAGGTTCAAGTTTCAAGCATCTAATAACCAGGCCGAGTACGAGGCGCTCATAGCAGCCATTGAGTACGCCAAGTGTTTTGGAGCTACCAAAATCGCAGCTTATTGTGATTCTCAATTGATCGTGAATCAAGTAAGGGGAGAATACCAAGTCGTCGATTCCACCCTGCAGAAGTACCATTCATTGGTCGGAGAATTGATCCAGGGGTTGGAATTTTGGGCCATACAGAGGATAGCTCGTGAAAACAACGAACACGCCGACCGCTTCTCAAAGCCGGCTACGGACCAACTCCCAGAGGAGGAGCATGGCCATCACCTAGCCTACTTAGAACAACCAGCCTACGAGCGAGTAAAAGTCATGTGCAGCGTCGACGGTCCAAGATGCTGGATAGACGAGCTAAAAGCTTTTATTGAACGGGATGAGTTGCCAACAGATGAGGTTTTGGCGAGGCAAGTCAAAAGAAAGTCCCCCAGATTTACGATCGTAGAGGGAGAGCTCTACCGACGATCCATTACTGCACCATTATCAAGTGCTGGCCCACTCCCGACAAGTGTCGTTCGCTTATTGTTCGAGGTACATCAAGGAGAGTGCGGGGGCCATCCTGGGGCCCGCACGCTGGCTGACAAGATCATTACCATGGGGTACTACTGGCCCCACCTCCGTGAAGATGCCAAACAGTTCGTAAGAAAGTGTGACACATGCCAGCGTTTTGCCGATCTCCCCAAGCTGCCAACGACCGAGCAAACCCCTGTCATGGCCGCTTGGCCGTTTGATATGTGGGGTGTTGACCTGATTGGGCCTTTTCCACCGGCCAAAGGAGGAGTCAAGTATGTAATCGTGGCGGTTGACTATTTTTCAAAGTGGGTGGAGGCCAAGGCCTTAAACAAAATCACTGAAAACAACGCCCTATGCTTCATCCATGATTCGATATGGTGTCGTTTCTAATCCCAAGGGTGATCGTTTGCATACAATGGCCTCAGCTTTCGAGAAAGTTCGAGCAAGAGTTGAACAGGATGGGTGTCAAACACTCCAAATCATCAGTTGCCTATCCCCAAGGCAACGGGCAAGCTGAAGCGGCGAACAAGCTCGTCTTATCTGCTTTGTGTAAAAATCTGGAAGGAAAAGATACAAGATGGTTGGACGGACTACCCTCGCCTCTTGGGCTGTCCGCACAACCACCCGGGGGCCCACGGGGGAAACCCCATTTGCTTTGGCCTACGGCTCAGAGGCCATGGCTCCCGCCGAGCTTCAGCTGCCAACAGACCGAGTTGCTCTCTACGACGTTGAAAAGAACATCCATAACCGACAAGTTGACCTGGACCTTGCGGATGAACGAAGATTGGACGCCCAACTAAGGATGGAGAATTACAAAAAGAAAACCAAGGCTTATCATGATAAGAAGGTGAAGAAGAGGTTCTTTAAAGTCGGCGACTATGTGCTCAGAAAGATCGAAGCAACGGGACTCAAATCCCGTCAAAACAAACTCTCCCCCAATTGGAAAGGACCATACATTGTCACAAGTGTGGTCAGAGAGGGAACCTACCGCCTAGCTAAGCCGAACGGTGAGCATCTCAAGCATCCATGGCACGCCAATCATCTTATGAAGTATTACTTTTGATCGTCGTCAATCAACACTCAGCGCCCTCAGGGCACCCATTTTGTGGTTCTTAGTTTAAACTTTTGATTGTCATTTTGTGAAAAGTTTTTGGAAGTCTGTAATTTTGAAAGTCTAAGGGATAATCTATAAATCCTAAGAGTCGTCGAAAGTGAATGGGTTGTCAATACGCTGTTGTTAATCAGAAATTATCAATGGAAGCTCATCACTTCACCGAACTTCGTTCATTACAAACTCAAGAAACTTAAGACGGTTGAAGCCTGACTTCGACCCCTACAACTACTTTGATCAAGTATAAAGATCAGTCGAGGCAAAGACTTCGACATTTACACTCACTTTAGCCAAGTATAAAGGTTAGACGAAGCCGCACTCGTCGAACGCTATAACGGAATAAGACGACTCGTCCATAGAGTCTTGCCTACGAGCAAGAAACCTATGAACCTTCGTACTATTCCTACGAGCCATTTGAGAAGTTGAGAAAGTACAAGAGCAAACAAGTGTCGACCACATTAGGACGACCCAAGTTCTGGTCGTCACTAACGACGACCAATCATGCTTGTCCTCAAACTTACTCGTTCAAAACAAGTTATCACATGCTATCTACGTTAACACGCATTAACTAACAGTAAAACAAAGGCATTGAATAACTTAAACATAAAGCAAACATTGTACGTACGACCCTCTAAACAACGAGGAAACAGGCCGACTACATTACAAAAATTAAAAATTGTTTTGGGACGATGTTTGGAACCGCAACCAAATAAAATGAAACATTGTTTAAGACAACCAAATCAAATTAGGACATTGTTTGGGACATTACAGAACATCTCAAAGAATCGATCACTGGGGGTCGGCACCGGCATCGGACGGGACTTCATCAGGGTCAGGACCGTCTTCAACGAAGTGTTTGTAATAGGCATCGGTTCTTGGGGTCAACAATGGAACAGCCACTCTTCCTTACCGTCCTTGGCGTCATCTTCCCTTATAATAAGGAGGTCATCAGATAGGGAACGAGAGGATGAACCGTACGAGCATCGTCGTCGTGTGCTCCTTCGGTACAAAGGTCGGCCAATTGTCGGACGGAGAGAAGGTCTTTCGTCGTAGGATCCACCAAGAGCCGCCTTGCCATGTGCTTAGCTCCATCCTTGAAAAATCCGCTGGCATGCGTGGTAATTAGCTGGAGGCATTCAGCGCTCTTCTTAAAGTCATCCACCGCATCAAGTCCAACTTTGGCCAAGGCAGCTTCATGGGTCGCCTTCATTCCTTCAATTTGGGCAAGAGCAGAGTCATAGCTGGCCGTCGTCTTCTGGAGCTTATTTTCGCAAGCGCGAAGACCGTCCTGAAACACTTTGGAGTCGGCTTCAGCTTTGGCCTTCCCTTCCTTTAAAGCTTCAACTTCCTTTAAAAGGTCATTCTTATCACCCATCAAGATCTCGTAGGTAGTGGTGAGCTCACCCACGTTGGTCTCCGCCTCTTTCAGCTTCTGCTCCGCCGTCCCTTTGTCACCAATGTACCTTTTATCGGTTGCTCGTTGCCTGCAGCCGGCCAAGACAATCTCTATAATCGCCAGTCATCATGGCCCATCATCAACGACATCTGCCACAACAAAATTGTTAACCTAAGTGTAAAAGGACGGGAAGAAACACAAATTCAAATTGAAATACCTCAGTTTGAATTAGCCCAAGACGGGCATGGAAGGTCTCGGGAGAAAGCTTGGCATCCCTCATCCGTCTAGTCAGCTCGACGTCCCGGCCACGCCTGGTCAGGGCCGTCCCCAACAACAATGGATTGCCATTCCTTAGCAGGTAGGGAATCCCAGCTATTGGGGAGGCTTTAGCAATTAAGGCCGCCATCTCTTCGGCCTTCGCCTTAGTCGTGACGGCTGAGGACGAACCAGAGCGTCGGCTATTGGAGTGGAGGGATCCGACGAGCCGGGAGGATCGTCGTTATTCTTCTTATTCTTGCTCCTCCTTCCCTCGTAACCGGCAGGGGGGTGATCTTTTCTCTTCCCGGAGCCTCGACGCCGCATCACCCATTTCGTGGCTCAATCTGTGCTCCCACCGTCTCGTCGACAATGATCGCCGAGCTCCCGAAGCTTCGACGCTTGCTTCACCCTCGCCTCCCAAGAGCCTCTTTCCGGCGCGTCAACAATGGCTTGACGACCTCCAGTATTAAGCCCCCCAGCGACGGGCTCTCTCTCAATCAGAGGAATGGCTCCCTCAGGATCTTTTGGAAGTTCATCATTCCTCGTCGCTTGTTTCTCCTGACGATCAACGATGGCGCGGGTGACGGCCCTCTCCTTCTTCTTGGTCCCCCTATCGCTAGCTCCTGATGGCTCCATCCATTATTCTCTTTTCAATTCTGTCAACGTCGGACTGAGTAAGAACTGCAAAAAGACAAAGTACGCAAGGGTTAGTTTTATCCACGATGAGACGAGAGACAAGTGTAAGAATTGAGAAAAGGTTTCAAGAGCCCAACCCCCATTCATCTCCAAGTGTTCACAACACTCCTCAGGACGACTGATACGCGACGCCGCGCAAGTCACACAGTTTTCTCCAAAAGCAAGCTCATTATGGACGACCCTGACGGGGTAGCGAGCATCTAAACTTATTTTCACCAAAGGGTCAGGCCCCATCGCCGGCTTAGACATCATACCGGTCCTGATATATCTCCATTGGGAGGCCTCTATGTCTTTATACGAGACCCATCCAAGATCCAATAAATCATCAATCTTTTTCGCAGCCTCGTCGGCCACCTGAGCTTGATAGATATACTTGTCGGCGACGACCTTGTTGCCCGCTGGATGAGGAAACTGCCATCCCACTCGGCTTTCCACCAAAATTAAATGGTTCTCCCAACCATACACCTTGTTGGGGATATCCAAGAAAAAGTTCTTCGTGTTTTTGATTGAAGAGACACTCATAATAGACTTCCCTTTGTCCTTGGAGGTACTCTTAGTCACCCGGTAGTAATGGCGGAACACCTTGTTGCACGGCTCGTAGCCAAGGAATCTACAGACGACCGCAAAGCTGGACAAGATCCTGATGGTATTGGCACTAACCTCCATGGGCACACATGCTGAGTCCTCCAATAACTCATTAATGAAGGGATCTAGAGGTAACCTCAAGCCAAATTCAAATTGTTTGTAGAAGAAGCCCACCTTCTCCTTGCTGGCTACGAGGGACTGACGACGGGGCTCGTACTCCGACAAGCTGAGATGCTCCAACTTATAGGTCGAAGCTTGAACTCTGTACGACCCTCGTAGAGCGTCGATCATTTGCTTCCCAACATCCGGCTTCCTGAGCTCGATCTTGGGTATGGCCCAATTCCCTCCTGCCCCACCTCCAAATTCACTGTCAGTCGATCCAACTCGTACAAACGTGTGATAGGCTTTAGCTGCCTGATTGCCCCTTGCACTTGTGCTCGGCTCGTTGGCTTCTGGGGCCGGACGGCTAGGACGCCCGTCGTGATCCATGTCTACAAAACAAGGAGAAAGAAAGGGGGAATCAGTCCTAACTTCCACAGACGACGATCTACCTAGGGGCGACCTAGATTCCCCTAAAATCAAATCCCTAAGTGAATCACGACGGGACAAATAATAGTGGGTCTTGATGTGGTTGGGCAGATCGTTCATCGACCTAAAGGGAGTTATCATTGGGTCTCCATCCTCAAAGTCACCTAGAGCCTCACCTTCTGGGAACCCCAAAGGCTCATCCTCAAAGTCGAACTTTACCAAGATCGAAGAGCATTCAGATAATGGAATTTCTCTCCAAACCCCCTTGGCACACTTGTACACCCTTTGATTCAACCCAAAGCCAAACTTAACACCTCTCTCAAAGCTGATGGTTCGGGGCCCCATTTAACTAATCTCTACCACCCAACGAAAAAACCCAGAAAATAAAGAACAGATGAAGAAATTACCTGGTAATAGGGTGGAGGATGCTCTTTCCGATGAGTTTTCCGGCGGAAGTTCAAAGAAATCTCTTATCCAGGCGCCTAGATACCTCACAAACGGAGTTGCCAGAACGGTTATGATTGCCGGAGACAGTAATCCTTGTTGCCGGAATTCTTTCTGATGGTGGCCGGAAATCGCCTCTCTTACTTTGCTCACACTGATCAAGGGTATGAAAAGTTTGAAATGTTGGGGGGAGAAAGTTTTTATATGGGGAGAAGATGAACAGTTTGTTCTTGGGGAATCCAAAAGGCGGAATGATGAGGGGCATTAAATACCCTCTGCAACTTCCGAGGAGAATGTCCCCTCAAGGGACACGTGTCAACCGAAGAAGAGATCTCAGCCGCCCACGTCACCAACGCTGACATCACCGTAATTCAAAATTCAAATTGACGGTAGTACGGATTACTTTGGAGGGAAAATAACAACTCCTGGCTCGTCAAGACGACCATGAGTTGGGGGCCACTGAACGGAATAATGTGACGGGCCGAGCCCAATACTTTCCTACGAGCCCTGGGGCCCAATAGGCCCATCAAAGGACCAACCACAAAGGATCGATCAAAGCTCGGGGCCATGGCCCGTCCAACACCGGGTCGGCAAGCTGCCGCCACTGAGCGACCAAGCCCCTCCAAGCGACGAGCCATTGTACCATCAATGAAAGGGGTTAACTTCTAGCCCGTCGATACACCAAGAGTGAGCGTCGTCATTGAACGACTAACTCTCTCTCGTCGAGTCATACCTCAAGGAGACGACCCAACTGGACATACAGCTACAGGTCGTCTCTTCTATTAAGCTTCCTCAACAAGCTTGGTTAATTAGCTAATTTGGGATAATGTCAGACCTGCTACAGTGCCTTGTTACACGTGCAATCATGCAATCAGTAATGACTACAAAAGGTGTGCAGGTTGACTTTCCCTTATAAGGCAAGCTGCTTATCAACGTCAGAAGCTACAGTGTCCTTACATAGACGGACCAATCCCAGCGTGACACGTGTACGCCTAGAAGACAGAGCTGATCTAACGGTTGGAGACCATCCAATCCAACGACTCTGGTGAAAACCCTAACATCACTATTCCTACCATAAATAAGAGAGTAACAACATGGACAAAGGTAATGTTCTACTACACATTTACGTGCCCTCACACATACCATATTATCTACACCACATTTCAGTCCATCATCTTACTCTCACGCCGGAGGGGCTTGCCGGAAGACCCCCGGCGCAGTTTCACCCTTGTTTCTTGTGCTGTGCAGATCCAAAGCCAGCTCACTCATTGCTGGACACAAAGAACTGAGCCCACACGCTTTCCTGCGCGATCAAAAGGTAATATTCGTCATGTATTAATTACTGTTCTTAGATTTAAAAACCTAAAAAAATCCTAGAAATTCTTGAGATTTAATTAGGGTTTGTTTTATAATATTGATAATTAATTAAGAATGATCCAATGATATTTTGATAAAGGATTATTAATTGAAAATCTAATATTGATTAGGGTTTGGATATGTAATCCAAGGAATTAACCTAAGGTATTATATGCTAAGAATGGAAGAATGAAATTAGGGTTAGTGTGTGTTGTGTTAATATTTTTGATGTTAAAACTTGTTTACAAAATTGTTTTGGGTAAATATTTTAGTATCAAAGAGGTTAAATTTTGAGTAAAAGTGTTTTTGGTTAAAAATCTAACAAAAGGTTAAAAAGCTGAAAAATCAGTTGTCCAAACCCTAGTGACCAAACTGTAAATCTGGAAATTAGGGACTGTTCTGTAATTTTTGAAAGTCAAGGGACTATTCTGTAATTTTGAAAGTCAGGGGACTATTCTGTAAATTTTGAAAAGTTGAGGGACTGCTTTGTAAAAATCAGAAAGTTGGAGGACTGTTTTGCAAATCTCTAAAAGTCAAAGGACTTCTTTGTAATTTTAGAAAATTAAAGGACCTTTTTATAATCATGAAAACTAAAGGGACTTTTCGGGGAATAAGAAAATTTAAAGGGACCTTTTTTAGAGTAATGAAAAGTCAAAAGACCTTTAGGATATATTTAAAAGGGGAATAGATCCTAGAAACCCTAGGGATGTTTTGGTGACATTATTAGGATATTAGTTAACCATAAAAAGGAGTTAAGTAGAATAACTCATAGGTTAACCAAGTGGATTAAAAGGATTAAAGGTACTAAGTAGATAAAAGTTAATTGTACCTAAGGTTGAGATTTCGCTTTGCATGATTGTAGATTCGTGCGCGTGGAGCATTTTTGGAAGTACTAAGCAACGCTAAGGTAAGGGATTATACATCTTTAAGTTAATTGATCTCCGCTCCGTTTCATTATTTTAGGCTTTCGCATATTTCTTGGCGATGTACGTTTTTTTGATACGTAAAAGCTGATCTCCCGTCAGTATTTGTTTTGACTCCCTCGGTTACCGTTATTTGCTAATCTTTTGTTATTCGTTTGCTAAATCGTTCTTTTGGTTTCGTAAATACAAAATTTTATTGTTATTGTGAAAGTTCGTATTCTGTATAAAAAATGAGTTTTGATATGATATGATTTTGTTCCATTAATCATCACTAAGTTAGACAACCTGCTTCGGCGGGGTATATTTGATATTTTGGCCTTCGGGCAAACTTAGTTCACCGCTTCAATGTAGTAGTGGTGGAGTATTCCGGATATACTGTTTAAGACTCTACGGAGTCAACCTTTGTGCTCCTTGTGGGCTTTTATTCCCTTTATGGGATTTTAGTTTGATAAGGTCAGTGGACCACTTATGTGATCATGATGTCTGTGAGTGATTTGATTATCTATGGCTGGTATGGGACAGTTGTAGATAATTAGATTACTCGAGTTAGTTTTGTTCAGCTTA
The DNA here is from genome assembly GCA_022495995.1 of Adenophora triphylla var. japonica. Taxonomy (NCBI): domain Eukaryota; kingdom Viridiplantae; phylum Streptophyta; class Magnoliopsida; order Asterales; family Campanulaceae; genus Adenophora; species Adenophora triphylla. The sequence continues at coordinate 73,278 of JAFEMH010005250.1, read as the reverse complement.
TCAGTCCTTTGAAATTCCTAATAATCTGTGAGTGGTTTAGTTAGTTAAAGCTGGTATGGGACAGTTTTAAATAAGTAAGTCATTCGAGTCAATTTGAATCAATTTCGTCATCATTTGAAACTCCAAAATATTTGTCAACTCAGTTTGTGAAACCGTTGAGATTTTGAAAGACATTTGGTAAATAACTATTTCGCATTTGTGTTCTGTTATGTCTTCGATTGTTATTTGAAACTTGTATCGTTTGATATTCTTTCAGGTCAACTCCTCCTTAATAACCGGAGGGGTTGTATATGAACTTACTGGGCATTGTTCGCTCACCCTTTCATACTCTTTTTCTTTCAGATTTCATATAGGAAGAATGTAAAACGGTTCGGGAGCACTTCATAAGGAGTTCAAGGATCGTTTTAGTTTATTTTCATTTTAGACTCTTTAGTTAGTTATTTCAGTTATTTGAGAGTTTGTAAGACTTTAAAATTTTTGTTGAGCTAGTGGATTGTACTAGCCGTTGAAAATGGGGAAGTTACAGAGACGAAGCCATTCCTGTACTTAAAGCGATATTCGCTTTCTGTAAACTTAAAGAAGAAAATCATAGCACATATGAGGCCGTGATCATCGGGAATATCCATTCAAGGTAACAAAATTAAAAGAATAAAAAAATCAATTAAAAGGAAAAGTATATGCTACATAACAGCCTAACAGGCTAATATTTATAATCTCAGGAAATTATCAACCTTTAAGCACATGCAATCCTACCAATAATGAGTGAGCACATGATCCCTCAACGTTAAACAAAAAAATAATAAACCCATCAATGATTATTTTAAAAAAAATAAACATAAGAAGGTACAAAAAGATGCAACCTTGTTAACACAATTACAAGACAAGATGAGTAATTCTTCAGTTAGAACATTAAGAATCATTTGAACAATACAATCTTTAGACAGTTTTCTGAACAATGAAAGTGATCCGAGTTTAATCAAACACAAAGAATCAGGACAATGTTCATTACCCCTTAAAAAACAAAGGGATGAAACAACACAAACTCGAGCCCCAAACTTATGACCAACAATCCATCCTTAATACGCACACGGTAGTAGTCTAACTAAATTCATCTATTCTTTTTTCGCTTTTTAAGCTGGGAAAAAGAATAACAAATCAAGAATGAGAGAAAAAATAAAATATCAAATCTGCATACGAGGAGAGATCCTGCTTTACACTGAAACAACCACCCCTAGCTTTCCACCGGCACTTCTGAATCTGATACCCTGCAGTTGTAGTAGTTGTACTTACTCCTCAATGGCTAATGATGTACCTGCTGCAATCACCAATATGTACTAGTTAACTCTTGCAATCACCCGAATGGGAGCGAGAAAGAGAGAGAGAGAGAGAGAGAGAGAGAGAGAGAGAGAGAGAGAGAGAGAGAGAGAGAGAGAGAGGCAAGAAATTTATGCAGTTACCCAAACTAGGAATGAGCAAGGCCAAATGCCATAAAGGCAATTGTTCAAGAAAATGTGAAAGTGTGGATATCAGGATTGATCATGTTTATTTCCATTTTACTTGTATTTGAGGGGGTCCAGTACTAGCAGTACAAAACCTATTTAGCATAAATGCTGCATTAGCTAGGCCATGTTTGGCAACTCGGTTAAAAGCCTTTTGGAATGAAAAGAACAAGATGAACTCTATGCAATTCAAATCGCTCTCCTGATTCCAATTCCAATTCCAATTCCAATTCCATGGCTCGGACTTGAGCTGCCAAACATAACCTTAGAATTTCCCTAATCATGCATATGCATATCTAGCTCTAGAACCTAGTTTACTACAACCAGTCTGGAGATTAAATCCTTTCAAATACAACAAAGGGAATAATATGAAACATGAGGGCAATCTAAGACAGATTCAATATGGTGATTCATGTTAGCCGACTCCAAATAATTTTGTGACCAAAGCTTTGTTGTTCTTACGAATGCATTCAAAGACACTTATAAAAATTTGGGAGGGGGAAATGTATACCTTCATTCTCATCAGTGTGATCCTTCTGATGGTTCTCCATGCACTTGAGTAAGTATTTAAAGGTCTCAATCTCGCATGGGATTGTGAGCCCGCCACTATGGTCAAACCCAAACTCCTCCTCAACCTTTTCCAGCAAAACCTTAAACAATGGGTCACTAAGATAGCTTGTCGGAATGATAAACCTCCTGAGCTCTGAGCCCACATAAACCGCCAAATACCCTTTAGGCACATCATGAGGGGGTTCAGGGCTCTGGCAACCATCCTCAACATCTGAATCACAATATACATTATAGCCCTTCAACCTCTTACTAATTGCTGGTGAGATTCCCCCATGGGATTGAGGAGATGCTGGACTATTTGCCCTTGAGCCAATTGTGACATGTTGCCATTTTTGGAGAATTCCCTTGAGCCTAACAATCTGGCGGATACCCGTAACCTTGCTTCCTTCATTGTCATCCATTGTTGTATGCTTACCACAGGAGTGATTAGAATACGAGGTTTGAATGATCTCAAGGTGGTTGATCCGTTCTATTTGATTGAGTATCATCAGATCCTATTCCACTGCCAATTGTTTCAATAAGCTCACATGAGGTTTCACAATCACTTTTAAGTAGTAAACAAGACATGCAAATGAGGCCATTTTAACATGCTAGTGCTACTGACCCCACCGAGAACAGCAAAAAAACAGAGAAATTGCATTCAGATACTCTCATAATACACATTTGTTCAATTTAAATCCAAACTTATGTGAATTTACGTCGTAACGTACAATGCCCATACAAATGTAACTGAAAATCCTCCAGAAATAAAATCCAAAGAACAATTATGTACTAGCAATTTCTAGGAATTGGATATCTCCTTTGGGGTAACAAGAATCTCTAGTTTCTAATATAATAAAATCCTTTGAAAAAATAAAACTACATTGATTATAAGAGTTTGATTATGAATTTGATTTAAAGCAATCGTTGCCCATGTAATAAGACCTATTTCAAATTCCTTCGAACAAATCGCATTAATCGAAGAGATCGCTGCACATTCTTATCAATTATTATGGTGTACAAGCTTTTCGATCATCGGCAATCTGTTAAAAAACGGAAGGATATTGCATGAACAAATCAAAATAACCTAATTAAAAAATGCAATGCAAGCTATCTATACAAGAATCAATATAAGATAATCATAATCCATAGAAATTTGAACTCAACACACACAAATCAATAACCAATTTCAAATTTAAAACAAAATTAAAGAAAATAGATAGAAATGGGAATGAGGTTAAGGAAAGAGAGGAAAAACCTGAGAATGAAGGAGGAGAGACATAAACGGGGTTAGTTAGCTGGAAATAAGTATGACAACGGACGCCATTTTCGTTTCTTTATATCGATAATCATTTTATTTATACATGCGAGAGAGAGAGAGAGAGAGAGAGAGAGAGAGAGAGAGAGAAAGAAAGAAAAAGAGATGGAGCTTTGGAGGTGGACAAATTATGGCAGGCAGGATTTGGTGAGAGCGAGGGAACGAACGAGATTCTTACGCTCTCTGTTACGCATACACTATTTTATTTTTTACGTTTTTTTTTAATATTTTCCAAACAAAACCTTTTACTTAATTAGGAGACTATTCTTCCAGGGTTCCTAGGCCTAACACTAATACTTTATAAAGATGCATATTTTTTGATATTTCTCTAAAGTCACTTGGACAAAAATACCTCTAGACCCCATCTTTCGGATTCGGGCAAATGGGGATTTGTACCGCTGTACTTAGGGGTTACTTGCAAATATGCCCTCAGATAAGAGGTACATGTAGAACATTATTAAATTGAAGAGTAGTGTGAGAAATAGGAAGAAAAAAGGAAACTATGTTGAAAATAAGAAGGAATGAACCATCTCATACGATCACATTATCGCTTCCATCATAGGGACTATGGAGCGAAAGATTGGTTAGGTCATTTGTAAGGTGGTGTGTAGCGTCACTGTCAACTAGCCAGAAAGTGGATGAGGTGGTAGTAGGAGCAGTGGCAGTGTATGCTTGAGGGTGGGGTGGTGGGATTTGTTGTAAGTAGAGCGGGTTGTGGTTGAAGGAGGAAACATGACATATGGGTAGTCCCTTTTGAATTGTCGACATTGAGAGGTGACATTGCCAGTAGTAGATCGACAATATTGGCACATGCCCATGAAGGGGGGGGGGGTTGTTTGGGATTAGGGTTTGGGTTTATGTTGTTGAAACTTATGTGGACATGTGTGGTAAAAGATGAAAGTTAAAGGTGTTTTTTTGAAAAATAGAGCTTTTGGTGAAATTTAGGTGTGTGCGCTAAAATGAGCATAATTTTTTTATTCCGGATGAACCACGGAACGCACCGCATATCAAATCGAAGCTCTTTTCGAGACGGACAAAAGTCATGGGCATAGCCCCATGACATAGGTTTTTATAAACATAAAGCTCGACTCTTGGCAGTCAAATGATGTGCTGAACTAATTTAATTTTTGTAAATTAATATTAAATTTTTTAATATTATTTTAAATTATTATTTTAGTTCTGGATAATGCCAGATTTGACTTTTGAAATAACAATTTCAACTGTAATAACTGTTGGAAAATCTGTGTTTGATTTTGAAAAATCAAATTTGAAAAAGACATGTCTTTTCAAACATAATCATATATAAACACACATCAGAATTGTGTTCCTGATATCACTACAAGAATCTAGGCTATTTACGGCGCCCATATACGGCGGTGGACAAGCGTCCGCCGTTAATATTATATATATACGGCGGTCTGAACAACCGCCGTATATAATCAATATATACGGCGGCTTAGTCCGCCGTAAATAGGTAATGTACGTACATTTGGAATGTACGTATACGAGGTCGAAGTTTTATACGGCGGTAAGTAAATAACCGCCGTATATATGTACTTATTATCGGCGGTTTGTACGCGTCCGCCGTAAATAGGTACTTATTCTCGGCGGTTTATACGCGTCCGCCGTAAATGTTATTAAATACCGGGAAACCAAATTTCCCTATTCAGTTTCGCGGTAATCTGAAGTCTCTGAAGCTGAAGGATCTCTCTCTTTCTCTCCTCCATAGCTAGCTAGGGCACGATTTTCCGACCGCCGGCGACCAAATCAACAGGTAGGTATACGTATTTACTTTTAATTTTTGATTTTTGTTGTTCTTGGTGTGGTTGAGCGTTGATTTCTTCGATCTCTGTATCTCAGTCTCTCTTTCTCTCCTCTATATAGCGTATCTCGGTCTTTCTCTCCTCCTTGAGCGTTGATTTCTTCGATTTACAACAATCAGGTATACATTTGTATGCTCTTGTTGCGTTTTTTTCAATTTCTATGCTCTTCATGCTTTAATTTATAAAAGCTTGTTCCATGTAGATGATATAACAATGTATCTATAGTGTTGTTCAATTACTTCTGCTTTGGAAATAGTTATAACATTACCCTTCTAACATGTTCAATGAAACTATTGGGATTCTGTTATTGTGGGGATAATTAAGGGCACGTGTGCGTTTCTTGATGGAAAATCCTCAAGCAGAACTAATGGATTATCTTTAAAATGTTATCTTGTGATCATTGAGGCCCGATGGCATTTTGCTTGAATGTTGTACTATCTCTATTTAACTAATTTGTAGTTTCTGTGTAATTATAAATTGATAGGTAATGGTAATGGGCATGGGCGAATAAGTTTCTTTACCAGTGATGTATTAGGGGCTTGTTAAGAACAATGAGAATTCTAGGGGAACATTATGATCACATGTGATATTCTTTGGATTCTTTTACTCCCTTAATATCACTCATAGGATTGTTTTAAGCTTTTAGTCCATTTAGGCATTCGGATTTTTTTTCTGCAAAGTTGACATCCCTGATCTGTGCACAGAGAGTAACTTATCATATGTGTGGCACATAGATTGGGGATGAAAGATTGAGATAGTTTTTTGGGGGGAATTCCTAAAATCTCCGTAGAGATAATATCATAGATAGTTAACAAAAAATAAGCCATATTTTTGCTTATGCAAGTAAGAACATATGATATGTTAGTTCGCAGTCTAGAAACAAACAAATAGCTGAAAATAAGCCATATTTTTGCTTATGCCCGATTGTTGGAAAAGGCCTCTCTAAAATGAAAAGATCATGCTAATCATACCATGATTAGCACACACCCCCAAACATTGGACCCCAATTTGTCATTTCCCTTATACTTTTAGTGTAATTTCATGAAAGTAAATTCAAGTAAACAATGAGTAGAAAATTAATAGAGTAAAAAGGAGACCAAGCTAATGAGTAGAAAATTAATGGTCAAAAAGTCTCAAAAAGTTGAATGCTGATTCTACATTGTTTTGGTTTATAGTATTTTGTAATGTAAATGTAAATAATATTATCATTGCTCTGTTTAGGGGACAATTAACGGTATAGCTCTTTTCATGTTTAGTCTGTCCACGCACACGCCCTAACTTGATAAAGCACATAATCTTTTTAGCAATCTAGATGTTGTTTTGCACATCAACCTAGTTCCTTAAATTAGCTTCTCAATTAGGGGGGGGGGGGCTTGTGAGAGAGAACGAATGAATGTTGTAATAGGGTTATACTATATCATGGGCCCAAGTTCGACTAATAGGCTAGGCTCCAACAATGTATATTATCTATATCGAGCCAAAAGTTGTACATATTTAGACTATGTTTGTTTATAAGTTTATTTTTATTCTAAAATTTGTTTCTCTCGGTCTTATATATAGGTTGTATTTTAACGTTAAAAATATAAAGTCAAGTCATATATGGACAAAAGTTGGATTGATTTGGATAATCGAATTTCAAATGAGTATTTGTATGGGGTTGACAACTTTCTCGATTTTGCATTCTCAAGGGGGGGGGTTGGTGTTAAAGAAATATATTGTCCTTGTAAAAAATGCGCAAATCGTTACCAAGAAGACCGTGCAACCGTGAGATCACATTGTATTGCGGTGGGATTTCAAAAGATTACAAGAATTGGATTAGGCACGGGGAAGAGTACATTTCGGCGCGTAAGAATGATAATAATGATAGGACAACTGAAGATGGCATTGAAATTGAATTGGGCGTGCAAGATTGTATGAGGCGAATGGTACATGAAGGGATGGGTATGCCGGATAGTAACCACCGGGAATTGAAGAAATCGTACAATCGAGATGCATCCACCGCAAAGTTTCTTAGACTTTTGAGAGATGCCGATCAAGCCTTGTGGGAAGGGTGTGATAAGTTTACAGGTACTCTCATTTATTGTAGAACTTATGCACTGGAAGGCTAATTATCGAGTGACCGATAAGGGATTTACTTCTTTATTAAAAAATTTCATTAGGGCATTGCCTCGATCGAAAGTGCCAAGTTCCTATCGTGAGGCGTATAAGATGATTGCGGATTTGGGTTTTAGTTATAAAACGTGGGACGCGTGCATTAATCATTGTATGTTGTTTCGAAATGAAACTGAAAAACTTACTAAATGTGAAATTTGTGGAGCCTCTAGATATAAGCAACAAGAAGAAGGGGGTAGCGGTGAAGGTGCGGAAACAAGTGGCAAGAATAAACTTCCCAAGCAGGTAGCGATGAAGAAAGTATGGTATTTTCCCTTAAAGCCAAGGTTGCAAAGGTTGTATTGGTCATCTAAGACCGCGACACTCATGAGATGGCATGCCGAGAAAAGAATAGACGATGGTGTGCTGAGGCATCCTGCAGACTCTCGTGCGTGGAAGGAATTCGATGAACGTTATCCATTATTTTCAAGTGAAATTCGAAATGTTAGATTGGGATTAGCATCTGACGGATTTAATCCTTTCAAAACAATGACTATATCTCACAAGATACTTGGCCGGTTGTGCTTATGCCATACAATCTTCCACCTTGGTTATGCATGAAACAGCCATATTTCTTCTTGTCGGTGCTTACTCAAGGCCCAAAAGGGCCGGGCAACAAGATAGATGTGTATCTCCAACCGTTAATTGATGAGTTGAAGGAATTGTGGGAAGATGGTATATCAACTTATGATGCATCAAAGGAACGAGTTGTTTACTTTACGAGCTTCACTATTATGGACAATAAATGACTTTCCAGCATACGCAATGTTGTCTGGATGGAGCACTAAAGGTGAATATGCTTGCCCTTGTTGCAATGTGAGACCTCAAGCACGATGGTTGGATCATGGTGGCAAGTATTGTTATATTGGTCATCGACGCTTCTTGCCTAGGAGTCATGCTTTTCGTAAGGATAAAGACTCTTTTGATGGTACTCATGAAGTGAGAGATAAGCCCAAGTTATTGTTTGGAACAAAATTGCTTAAACAAGTTGAAAATATGGAAACAGAGTATAAAATAGAAGATGTTATTAAAAAGAGGAAAAGAGAAGAGGGTGAGAAGCAACAAGCCAAGTTGGAGAAAAGAAAGGTTCCTAAGTTGTGTCACAATTGGAAAAAGAGGAGTATCTTCTTTGAGTTGCCATATTGGGCAAATAATCATGTTCGTCATAATCTTGATGTTATGCACATTGAAAAAAATGTGTGTGATAATGTGCTACATACTGCTAGGTATGCGGGGAAATCAAAAGATAATGATAAAGCAAGAAAAGACCTAAAAGAGATGAACATTCGGAAACCATTGCATCTACAAAAGCTTCCATCCGGCAAAGATATTATGCCTCAGGCTCGGTTACAATGAGTAAGAAGCATAAAGACACATTCTTGAAAGTTCTAAAGTGGAGTCAAAGTCCCCGATGGCTACTCGTCAAACATATCTCGTTGTGTACATCTAGAGGAAAGCGCTATTTGGGGTCTTAAGAGCCACGATAGTCATATTTTGCTCCAACAACTACTCCCTTTAGCTGTTCGAAAAGCGTTGCCTACTTACATTGTAAAAGCCATCATTGAGTTGGCAAATTTCTTTAGGCAATTATCCTCAAAGGTGAATACACTTGCTAATCTCGAAAAGATACAAGATCGGATGGCCGTCACACTATGTGCTCTCGAGAAAATATTCCCACCAAATTTTCTTTGATGTTATGGAGCACTTGCCGGTGCATTTAGCCGAGGAGGCCTTGCTAGCAGGCCCAATACAATTTCGTTGGATGTATCCTAGAGAGAGGTACATCCATATTAAATTTACTTTGAAAAAAGTTAAATTCCTTTTTACATCTGCTTTAGCATAAGTAAATATTTTTGTAGGTTTCTACTTACATTAAAATTATATGTTCGAAATCGAGCCCATCCCGAGGCCTCCATAGCTAAGGCAATTGTGGCTGAAGAATGCATGACTTTTTGTACGCAATATTTGGATGACATTGAGACAAAGTCCAATCGTCCTAGAAGAAATGATGATGAAGGTGATGAGTTAGGCCGCTTTGTAGGAAAAGAAGAGGTAATTACCCTTGATTACATCACACGAGTACAAGCGCATAGATATGTGCTTTTCAATACTGAAGATGTTGAACAATACCTAGAGTAAGTGATTCCTTACATGAGGCTTACATTCCTTATATCTTTTATATTTCAAATTAATACTTAATTCATATTTTCGATCCGCTCTAATGCATCGTGTACATTTGAGGGAGACATTACCTCGTAATCAACGACATCTTATAGAGAAAGAACATAATGATAAGTTTGTTAGCTGGTTTAAGGATTATGTAAGTATGAAACCACCTTCATATAATAGTTTCAATTTATCGTTTTAAATATTTTCTTATTAAATTTTGTTTTTTATAAAAGGTATGCACGACAAAAGATGTAGTGCCCGAAAGAATTACGAGTCTTGCATTGGGTCCTCATATGGATGCGAGGCGGTATAAGTCTTACATAATAAATGGTTTTCGATTTCGAGTGAAGGATGTCGATAGACGGAGGAAAACTCAAATAGTGGAGTCATGCTGAATGCAAGTGTGACAAGTTTTGCAAGCCGAAAGGATAATAATCCCATTGTAGGGGATGTTAACTTCTACGGGGAGTTGATTGAGATCCTTGAAATTCGTTATAGCAACTCAATAAGATTTGTATTGTTTAAATGTGATTGGGTTGATAACCGGACAGGCAAGATGGAAGATGAGCAAAAATTTACTCTTGTAAACTTCAATCACAAGTTGTATAAGGATAATCGAGTTGGTGATGAACCATTCATATTAGCATCTCAAGCTGAGCAAGTTTGGTATGTTAAAGATCCTATAGAAAGTGATTGGAAAGTTGTGATGAGAATTACGCCAAGAGATAGTTTTGACATATATTCAAATGATGATAAACAAGTTGCAAATTCGATTCCACAATTGGTACCATTTTGCTCACAAAATCTGGATGAAAATGTTGCTAACGAAGAAACATCGTGGGTGCGAGAGGGAGTTGATGGGGTCGAGATTGAAACTACTAATATCAATGACCTAGATGTTGATATGGCCGATAATGATGATGTTGATATGGCCGATAATGATGATGATTAGTTTGAGTAGTATTTGTTTAGATCTTATTTGCTTACTATTTACTAAGACAATGTTATTACTTAAGTTTCATGTTTCAATCAAACTTGTTATTTTTGTATGGTTGAATATTAATATTGTTACTTCTATATAATATGTATTTGTTTAGGTCTTATTTGCTTACTATTTACTAAGACAATGTTATTACTAAAATTTGTGTCTCTCCGTCTTATGTATAGGTGGTTTTTGTGTTGAAAATATGCCTCCTAAGGAGAGAGACGTTAGAGGGGGTAGCAACAAGAGGGGTAGACAAAACCCGCCGCCCGTAGTCCCAAATGATCCGTATATGGGATTGACCCAATTGACCGCCGCTCAAAAGAAAAAATGGCGGAATTTGGAGGGTAGGAAATTTCAAGTCACCACTTTCCTTCATTTGCCGGTGTTGAGGGATTTGGGTTTAGAGACGTTAGTAACAGAATTGATGACGCAAGCCGGGTTAGGTAATTTCCTGGGGAAGACTCCATCTACGTATTTGAGATATTCACTTGAGTTCCTTTCAACTTTGGAGGTAGGCCAGGGGTCACAAGAAAATACTATTCGGTTTCATATGAATGATGAAGCCTATCGAGTGGATTATGATGAGTTGAGGCAAATCTTTGGGGTTGATCAGCCGAGAGGAAACTGGGTCGAGTCTGATGGGGGGACTTGTTTTTTCTTTTCGGAGCTCACAGGATTGCCCCGCAAAAAAATACCTTAGGGCTTCCTCTCTTTCTCACCCGGCTTGGAAATTATTTTACGAGGTCTATCTATGTCTTGGTTGGCAAACGGAGAGCCCGCTCAATTGAATGTGGCTATGGTAAACCTTTTGCGAACAGGGTTGAGGAGTTATAAGGTGATTTCCTGATTGGGTTGATATTTTTGTTCGGAGATGTGAGGCATTTGCCCTTACCAAAAAGGGAAACATATCAATAGGGGGGATGATCACATTGATTGCTCAAGCTTGTGTGGGTGAACCAAAACCCGAGGCGATGAGATTGATGGGGGCACGAGTTTTTATTACGTAGACCGGCTAGTGCGGTATGACAAGTTTGTGAGGGACCGGAGGGCGACAACAATGTGTCTTTATTGTTTGAATATGGTACTCCCGGGAGGACGGTCCGTTGCGTGGGTAGGGGCCACGTTTCCGAGTGGTGAACAAGCTGCATTGGCGTATGCCGGTGTTGATGATCAAATGGATCCCGTTGATGAGGAGGATGATGAGGAGCAGGAAGAGGAGGATCGGGAGAGACAGGGGTGGTCGAGGAGGAGAGGAGAACCGAGCCGCAGGGGTTCTTTTGATCAGTGGGATACCATGAGGGCATTTTTGGAGGAGCAGGAGCGATCAAGGATCGCTCGGGAGCAGAGCCGACATGCTTTGGAGGATGCTAGATGGGGGGAGGTTATCGCTCGGGAACAGAGTCGACAGACTTTAGAGGATGCTAGATGGGGGGAGGTGCAAGATCATTTTGAGGGTTGGAAGATGAAACCGCCATTTTGGGAGCCCGATACGCAGTTGGAGGCTTGGGCGATGCGAGACGAGCCCCGGAGTTACGAGCGGTTTCCAGAGGATTATTTGACTACGATGCATTCGAGAGCCACTGCTCGTGCACGCAGGCGTTCTTCCCGTCAGACCTACTATCGGGACAAACCTCGGCTCTCATCAGTGATGTTATTATTGTGATGTTATTATTAATGTTTCATGTTTCAATCAAACTTGTTATTTTGTATGGTTGAATATTAATATTGTTAATTGTAATATGTATTTGTTTAGATCTTATTTGCTTACTATTACTAAGACAATGTTATTACTTATGTTTCATATTTCAATCAAACTTGTTATTTTGTATGGTTGAATTGAATATTAATATTGTTAATTGTAATATGTATTTGTTATGCTTCTTTTGATCAAACTCTTATTTCCTACAGGATCTTGTTGCAGCAGCTTTTACTTTCTACCTCCGTCATCTCGCTTCTCCAGTACTCCTTTTACTTTGGGATGTCCCCGCCTCGCTTCCCCACCGATTTGGTACTGAGCCCCACCCGTACTATTTTATACTTTTACGTATCAAGCAAGGCTTGCCCTATAGTGTTGTTGTTGTTCCTTGTGGTTGTTGTTCCCCCGCCCGCTTCCCCACCGATTTGGTATTTGTTTTTGTTAAATGTGACATATAACAAATGTGTCCACAACCCATGAGCCCCCGTAATGTCATGTTTGTTGTTCCCCCGCCCGCTTCCCACTCAAATCACATATTTTGGAGCCGATACGTTATTGTTGTCTTAAAATTTCAACATCTATTTATTAGCGATCGCTTGCCCTCCTAATGCCCTTTCCGTTATCCAAACTACTTATATATTTTGTAGAATTTCGGTTCGAGACATTCGCTTTTTGTTGCCATACAAATAGACATCGAGAAACAATGAAGTAGAATAAAGGTTATACCAAAGACTAGGCTTTAGCAAGCCATTAATGTAAACTTTACTAGATATTTTGTAAAAATATAAAAATATAACGTATGCAATTTTGTTTCTGGACCATAGCTTTTTATGCCTTTATTATGTTTAAGGCTGAAAATCTCTATGATACAACTCAAGTAAACAAGATATAATATGATTGAAGATTTTTACTAGCAAGGAGACAATTTGTGTGTGACGGCTGCAAAAAATGAACCGAGAAAGGAAAATGTTTTGGAAACATAAAGCCAAGATGTTTATGATGAATTGGTGAACATAGATACATATAAGTACCTATAAGGTCATTGACCATGTTTCCGGGGTAGATTTCCTTAAGGGGAGGTAATATTGCTGGTTCGCAAGTCTACAAAAAGGAAAAAGAGTTTATATATATTTAGAAATAAAAAAAGATGCAAACCCTGGTTTGACAAAAGGAATAACAATCACCTGAAAATGGAAGATGATCAGCAAACTGAGAGAATATGAATTCAAAGTTCCCGACTTTGAATCATTGATAGCATTTGCCTTGGCCCATTCTTTGACCTGCTTGCAAAAATATAGAAATGTCAATGTACAATAACTTCTATAAGTGGGATCAACAATTGTTAGGAGAAAGAACATGTTATGTCAACTTTTATCTTTGAATATTTCCAAGTGTAGTAATATTTTGCTTTATTCTTGTTCTTTATTCTTGTTTGCTGTTGTTGTTGTTTCTGTTGCTGCTGTTGTTTCTGTTGCTGTTGTTGTTGTTGTTGTTGTTGCTGTTGTTGTTTCTAGGCATTTTATAGGTCTTATACATGATACATAAGACCTATAATAAATTTATAGGTCTTATACATATATTATAAGATTGTTTTTTTGGGTCCTTTACTTGGTTTATCCAATTCTTGTGCTATAATTGAATTGTCATATGACAGATATGCCTCCAAAGAAAAATTTATTACCAGGTCAGGGCTCTAACCCTAAAGGAAGAGGGTTGGCAAAACCAACCGCCAAATGGGGTAAAGAGAGATTGATCATAATATGGAATAATTATGGTCAACCAGTTGGTGGGGAAATGGCACAATTAGCTACTCAGATAGGAATTTTTGCTAAAAATGGGAAACATTTCCCATTAACTAGAGAGTGGTCTCAGATGGACCACGAGTGCATAAATAACGTATGGAATGACGTTCTGGTAAGTTATAATCCATATTTCTTACATAAATCTCTAGTACGTAGTCAAAAGTCTTATGATTCTCTAACAATTTTTTTTTTCTTTGTTGAATTGTGTATATAGGAAAATACAAATGCTCCTCCGGAGTATTTCCCGGTTATGGCTCTTTCTCTCGCTAAAGCGTGGCGTGACTGGAAATACAATGTGAGACAAGCATATAATAAGTATTACTCAGTTATGAATATTACTCAGTTATGACTTTGTTATGAATATTGACTCAGTTATGAATATTATTACTAAGTTGAAACAGTATTATAAGATGTATGAATCTGACCAAGACGCATTGGCTCACCCACCCCGTGGGTGCGTTGCGGATCAATGGGCTGCACTTGTTGCGATGTGGGGTACGCCCAAGGCTCGGATATATTTCAAATTAATCTCAATCTATTATCGTGAATGTCTTATATAAGTAGTCAAATTAATACTAATATTATCTTTTTTTTTTCCAGGAAATATCAGAAACAAATAAATTGAATCGAGAAAAACAATCGTGCCTGAATAGGACCGGAAAAATGTCCCATTCCAAAGTCATCAAAGAGGTTTGTCATCGTTCAATTTAGTTCTCAGTTGTCAATTCAATTAATGTTTCTTTTTGTATCGTATATAAATATATTTTTTTTTGGTCAAATGATTCTATTATAAATTGTAGAGAGGCGACAAGGGTTTACCAACTGATCGCTTAAGCGTTTTCATACATACGCGCACGGGCAAAACACCCGCAGATCAAGAAACCACTCAAATGATTGTAAGTTAAAGTTTCAACCTTTTACGTTTCGCTTTGTTATTCTATAGAATACTTTTTTCATTTCTAACTTCATTTTCATAATATTAATTAAAGTTAATACATTTATATTGAACATGTTGTTTTTGTTACAGCGAACGCTTAATGATGCAGTTGAGGAGCTGCCAGTGGAGCAACAAAACTCTCCCGCGGCGCGTGAAAATATTTTTGTTGGTATGTTTGGCTCGATGACCATGGGAGAGTTCGATGTATGGGAGGCGGTACGAACAAAACTAAGGTGTTTGGTAAATCCCAACCTTCTCGGGCAGTTGTAGCGGAGGCGGTGGCGGGGTCGAGCAGATTTTGAAAGACAACTTCGGGAGGAACGCCGACAAAATGAGGAGGAACGCCGACAGCTACAACAACGACTTCGGAGCGGTTACAACAACAACTTGAGGAGGAACGCCTTAAGTTACAACAACAAATTGATGAATTGAAACGTTGTTGGATGGAAGGACGTGGAAATGACGGTAATGAATAGGTGTTGTGGATTTTAGACATTGTGTATTTTGGATACATTCAACAACTAATAACTTTTTTGTATAATGGTTATTATGTCCGGATACATTCAACATTAATTGTGTTAATATGTAGATTGTAAATATTAATTGGATTTGTGTATTTTTGGTTATATTGTGTGTGTACAGGTTGAATTTGGTTTTTGTGAACGTATTTTGGGGAAAATGAATTATACAAGCCGGAAAAAAAAATTAGGCTTATTTACGGCGGTGACTAAATCCGCCGTATAAACCTAGGGACGACTCGTGCCCAAAGGGGGACGAGGGAACCAGTAGGGGGTGTAAATGGGACGACTCGTGCCATGGTGGACGAGTCGTCCCTATTTAGTTATTTACGGCGGATATAGTAACCGCCGTATAAAATGGCCATGGACGACTCGTTTGGACGAGGGAACCTGGTGGGGGTGCAACTGGGATGACTCGTTACGGAGCGGACGACTCGTCTATTATTTACGGCGGTTACACATTCCGCCGTATAAAGATCACTCAAATACGCCATATTATACGTATGTATTTTATTTATATACGGCGGTGGTATATCCGCCGTATATAGTATATACGGCGGTTGTCCCGCCGTATATAGTATATACGGCGATGATTTATACGGGGGTCTATTTACGGCGGCTAGTCCGCCGTAAATACTATATACGGCGGGGCGCGTAGTATTTACGGCGGATTTTAACCGCCGTAAATAAGCCTGTTTCTTGTAGTGTATACAAGTTTTCATCTTCTCTTTCCTTTCTATCCTTTTGAAAGCATACAGTACATTCTGAAATTGTCAATGGCTTAGAAAAGTGAGATGAAACTCACAAGTGTTGTTATTAGTGTCGGCAACACTAAACACAACACACACCAATTTAAAAACCGAATAATAGAAATAATTCTAATAGTAGCGGAAGAATAAATAAAGATACACAAGAAATATATTTTTATCAAGTTATATAAATATATAACTTGATGGGTGCCAGGAGGGCAAGCCTTTTCTTTATAAAAAGCTTTAATTACAAGGTCAAAAAGTTTCCTAATGATTTTTTTTTTTCACTACTCACACACACACACACACATGCACGCACAGAAGCGCCTAGGAGATAAATCCTAGGGAGAGAAAGCCTTTCCTCTAACTTCTGGGGGGATCGAACCCATGACCTCCAGGTTGGAAGCCTTTTGAGTGTTAGATTGTTAGTGATTATACAGAGAGAGTTCTAGATTTGTTGTTCCCCAGTGTTAATGACTATAAATCATTAGGAAACTGCACATGGGGATTTGGCCTGCTGGCTTGAACCCATGACCTCCAGGTTGGAAGCCATGAGCTCAAGCCAGCAGGCCAAATCCCCATGTGCAGTTTCCTAATGATTTATAGTCATTAACACGGGGGAACAACAAATCTAGAACTCTCTCTGTATAATCACTAACAATCTAACACTCAAAACCTCACGGAATATGTAGAAATATATGTGAACACACGAGTGTTGGACAGAGTGTTGCCAACACTGAAATGGCAACACTGAAGAGATGAGTTCTTTCTTGTGCAGATATTTGATTTCTGAATTGGATGCCTTCTTCTGTCGAAGGTATGCACTATTTATAGGACTCCAGAACTTGGAGCCTACTGCAAATGACCTGGAAAATAGCCATGTGTTTGTTTCCTTCAAAATAGCTCATATTTCCTCTTTTGTAGAAGACTAAGCCTTCTAGGATTCTCCCACTTGTACGCCAAGCTGTAGCAGCCTTGTACTCTTATCTTCAGCTCCCCCTGATTAGCTAACTTCTTACCCACATTTACTTGGCCATTACTTTTACACATAAACATTGATTTTATGTGTAACTTTCCTTTTTATTCGAAAATCACGTCGAGCATAGATCCTTTGACCTGTTTAACCTCATATAAAGCAGACTAACAACTGTTATAATATAATTAATTATCACTTTGTTATTTATGAGAAATATGCAGTAACTATCTTGTGTTGCCAAACACGATGGCAACACATGTGCAACACCAATGGCAACACTGGTGTAGCAACACTAACAATCTCCCCCTTAGTTACACATTTCTTCACAAAATACAAAGTGATGCTTCCTGCATAGTATGTTAGTCAAGCAATCCAAAAATATATCTCCCCCTTAATATTTTACTCCTTGTTTGTAGCTCCAAAATAGATCAACCTTTTATTTGGATCTACAATAAGACAAGGAACACATCTCCCCTTCCATAGATATTCCCCTTAACAATAAAATTCCCTTTAATGTAAGATTTTATTCAAAAATAAAATCAAATGTTGTAACATTTTCTCAACATCTAACATTAATAGGATCACTATTTCAATCTCCCTAACACATGTCATATTCCAGCCATACTTATAAATTATCACTTGGCATTATCGGGAATATATGATGCTTAAGAACCACTATCATCAACATCAATAGTAGCCACAACATCACTAGTGACCACTCTTCCCCTTTTTGTGAAGAAAGAAGGATTATGAATGATTTGATGAGCTAGACAGGGAGAGCCATTGAGACAGAAGTAGGAGGGGAGTTATACACAACGACATCCAAGATTGGAGTAATGGGAGAAATGTCCATTGGTGAATTAATTTGGGGCGATTTTGAGGGACTTGCCATGTAGAATTGAAGGGAATAAGACGAAGTAAACAGAGGGGTTTATAGAGAGAGATGAAGAGAGAGAGAGGTGGAGAGGGTTTAAGGAGATGGGAATTAAAGGGTGAATAGGGAGAGAAATTAGTTGATTTGACAAATTAAAACTCAATTAAAACCCTTTATAAGTATAATAACTAAATGTAATTTCAGTAATATCCGAAAATTTTGAAATTCAAAATTTCAAAAGAAATTGGACTTTAAAATAATGGACATTTCAAAATTACATTAGTTAGATAAAATTAAAGATTTTTGTTTAAAATCTTTTAAATTTCACAAACTCTAAATATATAAAATAGACTTTTTGAAATTCAAAATTTAAATAACAGAAAAAAAGAAATAAAAAAAATAATGTAGCATCTACTAATGTGTTGCTAGCAATGTTGTGTAACACAAAAGACAACATTTTGAATAAATCCCCTTGATATTTTTCAACATATATAACTTATCATTTCCTTTGGCAATTTTAGGCAAACTTTACACTTATTTTATTTACAAGTAAGTATCGTAGCGAGTTTCGTGCCCCGAGTTTTTTATTAAAGTGTAAAGTTATATGTAGTAGGTTTTATACCTTTCAAGTAGGGTACAATGTAGTAGCGAGCTCCATGTCCCTAATACTTAGTATAAGACTAATACTTTATATTTTCGTTTTGACAAGGAAGCATCGTCGCAGCGAACGCCGTGCCCCGAGTTACTTTGGGAGTATTTTAACAGCCTTTGCCTTTTTTTTTAAATATCAACAATATCATAAGTGACTTTGTCACTTTAAGCACAAAAGGGGAATTTTAACAAAATTTTTAACTTAAGTATATACACCTACTAGAACAAAAAGGTCAGTAAATGTCACTCATTGGGTTTAAACAAAAGATTTTTTTTAATAGTACACAGTGTCGTTGTCTGTGTTGGCAACACAGACGACAACACCTCGAGATAGCTGTTTATACTGAGTTTTTTTTTTTAATAAAAGAAAAAAAATAAAAGAAAAAATTAATGAAACATAATATACAGCAAAATAATTCAGGAGTTTTTAAATGAAACAAAAACCAAGAGATTTTTTCAAATTAGAAAATCTCTCATGGTTAAAATCATGAATAAAAAAAAATCATCTTTTAATTCATTAACAACCCTTTTAGATTCAAGTTTAGATACAAAACAAGAGTGATTTACCTTAACATATTTTACCATGTCTCAGTAATTTACAGGTTTCTTGTGTCTTGTTTGTATCCCATCGTTCAAATCCCCGATCACTTGACTTATAGGATGATTCTTTTGAATTCTCAAAGGGGGATCCCTCCTCACTGGATCATTAACTCCATTGGAGTTCTTATCATCTTCATTTTCTGCACTTGGACTGATTTTTTGTGTTGTCTCTAGTGTTGTTGTATCAATGACAACACTTGGTCCAACACCAGACTCAACTTTTGAGGTAACACTTTCTCCAGCAACTTCTTCAAGTTGTTCAACCCATATTATAGGAGTGTCTACAACTGATTCAACTGCAATGTTAGCCAAATCATCAAACAAAATATTTGTATAATCTTGAACGATTCTCAATCTCAAATTATACACACGAAATGCAAGTCAATTTTGAGAATATCCAAGAAAAATGGCCTTGTCACACTTAGAGTTAAATTTACCTAAATGATTTCGATCATTCAATATGAAACAAACACACCCAAAAATATGGAAGTAATGAACATTAAGTTTCTTCCCATTCAAAATCTCATAGGGTGTCATTGTTGTACCAGGTCTTAAAAAAAACTCTATTAGAAATGTGACAAGCCGTGTTCAACGCTTCAGCCCAAAATCTTTTCGAAATAATTTTGGAAAACATCATGACATGGGTCATTTTTAGTAAGATCCTATTTTTCTTTTCGGCCACCCGATTTTGTCGGAACATGTTAGAGGTCGAAAATTCATGGTGAATTCCCTTTTTCTCACAAAAAGTAGAAAATGAAATATTATCAAATTCATTTCCATAATTAGATCTTATACGAAAAATAGGTGAGCAAAACATATTTTTTATTTTGGAATGTAAGAATTTAAACTTATCAAAAGTTTCAAATTTTTCTTTTAAAAAATAGATCCAAGTAAATCTAGAAAAATCATCCTCAATGACATAAAAATACCTCTTACCTTCCAGGCTATCTACCTCAATTGGACCCATCAAGTTCATGTGCAAAAGTAGAAAACAATAAGTTGTTCCAAAGTGTTGCTCTTGGTGTTGGGCAACACTGTGGGTAACACGGGTTTGTTTACTTTTAAGGCAATTCCCACACACAGATTTATCTTTAAAATTCAATTTGGGAATTTCTTTAATAGCATCAAACCTAAAAAGTTTCTCCAAATTTATATAATGGAGATGTCCCAATTTTTGATTCCACAAAAGTGTGTCATCAACCTTGGTTGAATTGCATACTTGTTGTTCACCAACAACATAGCAATTGTCACTTGATCTGGTTCCTGTCATAACACAAGTGTTAGTATGATCAAAAACTTCACAAGCATTCTTTTTAAATTTTACCTCTAAGTTGTCATCACACAACTGGCTAATGCTAATCAAATTAGCCATCAACGTGCATGACATTCTTTAAGGTAGGGAATTCAGCAACATCAAGTGTTCATTTTCCTAGTATCTTGCTCTTTCCTCCACCTCCATAAGACACGTATCCTCCTTGAATAGGTTCATATTCTTTCAAAAATATTTTTGTTCCCGTCATATGGTGAGAATAACTACTATCAAAGTACCATGAACCTGAAATATTAGTCCTCAAAGCAGTATAAACAACATTGCATTTCACATTTGTTTTAGGACACCAAGTTTTATTTTTTGAATTTTTGTATTTCTGACCACCTGTGTTGTCTCGAGTGTTATCAAGAGAGTTTGGAAACACTTGTGACAACACCTGAGAACTGGACTTTTTCTTTTGAAGAGTAAAACATTCAAATTTGTTATGTTCATCAATATGACAATATTCACACTCAAAGGTATGATCAGAAATATTACTAGAAGAACTACCTTTTTCCTTAACATGTTATTTTACAAAACTAGTCTTAGTTTCAAAAATAAACAAGGTAGAAGTAATTTTATTGAGTGAATCTTGGAATCCAATACCTACTTTGAGAAGCTTA
Source organism: Adenophora triphylla var. japonica (assembly GCA_022495995.1). Taxonomy (NCBI): domain Eukaryota; kingdom Viridiplantae; phylum Streptophyta; class Magnoliopsida; order Asterales; family Campanulaceae; genus Adenophora; species Adenophora triphylla. The sequence continues at coordinate 52,049 of JAFEMH010005250.1, read as the reverse complement.
CTCATGTTGAGTATCTCATCCAATTTCGAAGAGCTCGTGTTGAGATTCTTGAAAGTGGCCTCGGCTAGCTTCAATTTGCACTTGACCTTGTCAAGCTCCCCAATTTTCTTTGTTAATTTCACCTTTAGCCGAGTCAACGAGCCTTTTAGCTCATGAATCTCCTTGGTTAAGATCACTACCATCTTGTGCTCATTCTTCCATTTTTTTAGAGACACCTCGTAGATATCTTTCAACCCTTCAATGAGCTTATCCTTACTTAAATCCTCCTTATCTGGACTTCCTGTAACAACACTAATTGAACCATGAAAGCAAAAAGTGTCAGAAAAATTGGAAATATTATACCTGCTGAGTGTTGCCTCGGGTGTTGTCTTGTACCGAACAACACTTGACACAACACTTTCAGAATCTGACATTGCATGCTCCCAAACCGTGGCTATCATAGCCGATTGGACAGGTTCCTCTTCATTACTAAGGTACACCCATAATTTTTTACCAACCTTTTTTAAGGTATTAGCACAATTGTTGGCATAATGTCTCAAACTCGAATATTTATGAACGGACTCGAGTTGTTTGAGACCCAACTTGGTTAGATTTAGGGCTGACCTCAATGAAAATTCTATTGGAAGGACATTAGGAATAGACTTCAATGCCCAAACATCAATTAATTTGATGCACGGACACAAGAGAGTCTTTACATATACATAAAGAATAGAAAGTCTCCCTAGAAATAGATTAGCCAGATTCAAAGCCATGATAAAAAGGACCGAACACTTAGTGTATTAAGTGCTAGGCTCTGATACCAATTGAAATTGTCAATGGCTTAGAAAAGTGAGATGAAACTCACAAGTGTTGTTATTAGTGTCGGCAACACTAAACACAACACACACCAATTCAAAAACCGAATAATAGAAATAATTTTAATAGCAACGGAAGAACAAATAAAGATACGCAAGAAATATATTTTTATCAAGTTATATAAATATATAACTTGATGGGTGTCAAGAGGGAAAGACCTTTCTTTATAAAATGCTTTAATTACAAGGTCAAAAAGTTCCCTAATGATTTATAATCATTAACACGTGGGAACAACAAATCTAGAACTCTCTCTGTATAATCACTAACAATCTAACACTCAAAACCTCATGGAATATGTAGAAATATATGTGAACACACGAGTGTTGGACATAGTGTTGCCAACACTGAAATGGCAACATTGAAAAGATGAGTTCTTTCTTGTGCAGATATTTGATTTCTGAATTGGATGCCTTCTTCTGTTGAAGGTCTGCACTATTTATAGGACTCCAGAACTTGGAGCCTACTCCAAATGACCTGGAAAACAGCCATGTGTTTGTTTCCGTCAAAATAGCTCCTATTTTCTCTTTTGTAGAAGACTAAGTCTTCTAGGCTTCTCCCACTTGTACGCCAAGCTATAGCAGCCTTGTACTCTTATCTTCAGCTCTACCTGATTAGCTAACTTCCTACCCACATTTACTTGGTCATTACTTTTACACATAAATATTGATTTTATGTGCAACTTTCCTTTTTATTCGAAAATCACGCCTAGCATAGATCCTTTGACCAGTTCAACCTCATATAAAGCAGACTAACAAGTGTTATAATATACTCCCTCCGTCCCGGCCGAAATGTCTCAAAAGTAGTATTGCACGGGAATTAAGGAATGAATATATATAATGCAAAAAGTGTATAGTGAAATAAATGTTGTGAGTATGAAAAGTGATGTAGGAAAGAGAAAGTGGGGTAGGGAATAGTTAGTGGATATTTATTGTAAGTATGACAAGTGGGTCCCACAAATAAAAAATAATAAAAAACTTTTCTTTTAAATGGGACACCCAAAAAGAAAAGTTGGGACACTTCGGCCAAGACGGAGGTAGTAATTAATTATCACTTTGTTATTTATGAGAAATATGCAGTAACTATCTTGTGTTGCCAAACACGATGGCAACACATGTGGCAACACCAATGGCAACACTGGTGTAGCAACACTAACACATTCGCCAGGGAACAAGTTCTTCTGCAGGAACTTGTTCCAAATAGTTGTATCCTTGAGTCAGACTTTCAGACTGCTGCAGAAGCGGGGAAGAATTTCTGTCTTAGGTCACTGCCATACATTGCAGGCCTCTATTCTAATTGTGACGTTCAAGTTTTATCTTTATTCTGTAACTTTAATTTGTTTAAATAATTCATTTTTATCAAATATATATTATTAGTATTTTTATATTTTGTTTATATATAGAAAAGTAGATTGGTCATAACATATGTTTGTGGCAACAACGATGGTGTGCCAAGGGTGGTGTGCTGATAGTGGTGAGTAGAGGGTTGAGTTCATTAGAGAACAAGGGTGGTGGTGCGGTTGTGAGGGTTTAGCCGAGGGTGGGGGTGTGAAGGTGATGGGCAGAGGAAGACTTAGGATAGGGTTTGGATCTCACGCCGGGGGTGGTGGTGCGAAGGTGGTGGGGGAGATACAAATGGTATGGTTTGCAAGGGTGAAGGGTGTTTAAGGTTTGTCGGTGGTAGTCTGGTAGGGAATGTACTTTTAGACGAAAGATACCATATGAGAGTTATGCAAAAGGTTATGATCAATAATTGGTTTTTATATATTACACTTAAAGTCTGAGTTTTCACCTTAAAATCAATTGGTGTTAAGGGGAGTGGCCCGGGATCTTTATATATTATAGGAAAGGTTTGTCAATTCTCGATTTGGGATAATATCTCTAACACGCCGCCTCACGTGTCGCGGACTTTGCCATAGCTTACAACGTGGACTTATCAATCGGGTGGCGCTGAGTAACATCGTGTGCACGTGTAATTAACTTGCTCTGATACCAACTTAAAGTCTGAGTTTCCACCTTAAAATTAATTGATGATAAGGGGAGTGGTCGGGAATCTTTATATATTATAGGCAAGATTTGTCAATTCTCAATATGAGATAATATCTCTAACAATTACAAGGGAAATGATATAGAATAACCTGCCTAGATTTATGAATGAATACGATATCAAGTTAGGAAACTTTACAAAATATCTAAAAGTAGGGAAACTAAATAACTATTTAGGAGGAGATAACATTTAGATCCTTGTTATTAGAGCTGTCAATTCGAGAATATAGGATGGGTCGGGACGGAACTATGAAATCTCGCAATTTTACGGGACGGGACGTCCCGAATTCTTCGCGTGACAGAAAATCTTTGTCCCGTCTCATCCCACCTCGGGACACGGTACATTACGGGACAAGAATACAATAATATTATAAATCTAAAATCTAACTAATATGATGTCAAAATATTAAATTGAAAAAATAAGATTAATTTTTTGCAATCCTACAAGATAAAACTTGTTAAATTCATAAATTAGCTTAATCAACGCAAAAAATCAATGGATAGGTGAAAAAAAAGTAAGAATTAAGTACTAAAATACCTTTTGAGGTTAAAAATATAAAATTACAATTAAAATTATAAAAATGCGGCGTCCCGTCCCGACTTGTCCCGCGTCTCAAACGGGATGTGTTAAATATGCCTGCTTTTATACGGGAATAAAATATACTATCACATCCCGTCTCATTTATATGGCGGGAGGGGACATGCCAACGGGACGATCCCAAATTGACGGCTCTACTTATTATCCTGCAATGTAATTAAATTTTATTTTGTTTTAAAAAAGGGATATTTTTGGCTCCTCATTAAAATAAATTAGCCAATTAAATTTAGGGTCATAGACTCTAGGTCCTCTGGCAACACAACAAACCCATAAAACCCGTGCGAAATGAAAAATTTCACAAATATCACCATTATACATTATCTTTGTTCGTCGCTCTTATAACCACATATATAAGACTGAAATTATTATTATACCTAGGTATAAATTTTTATTTTTTACAAATTTTTTCAACTTTTTTTAAAAATAATAAAAAAAGTCTCATATTTTATTAATTAACCTGCTTTTATACCCAAAGATATAACACTAAAATTACTCATATTTTACAGTAATTTTAAAACACGTTTTTTCATAAGCTTATGAAAAAACGCATTTTTACAAAATTTTGGCAAAATATATATATTTAGGTATTTAATTAATATTCTTATCTATTTTAAAATTAAGTTGTTTAAAGCTATAATTATAAATTTTAATTTTTTTAAATTAATAAAATTTAAAATATAGGACGCAAATGATAATAATTTTCATGAATTATACTCCCATTCTTGCGGCGTAGTTAGCCCGCAATCCGTGAATGGTCGAACTATGTCGTTCCAATTTTTTCTATGAATTATATTCCCTCCGCCCCAATTTTTTCCAAAACATAGACATTTATTTTGGGGGCAGATGGAGAGGGAGTAAAAGATTAGCCAATTTGAAATTGAAAAAGAAATATGTTTGGTTGTAGCCTCTCCCCTTCTCTTCAACTACCAAGCCACGGCAAACCCTCCTAGCCGATACCCCCCCCTTTTTTCTTTTCTTCAAACAAACTTGGCAAAACCCTCAAACTCCCTCGGCAAAACCCACCGGCCGAACCCCCCTTTACACCTTACCTCAAAACACCTTCGGGAAACCCCCGAAACCCTTACATCAAACACCCTCGAAAACCCGAAACCAACTCCCCCTACTTCAAACACCCTCGGCAAAACCGAAATCCCTCTCTACAACCCCACCGTCTCCGAAATAGTCATGCACCAACCTATCATCACCTCGGATGCGAGGAACCACATCACATCAGAAACGACGAACATGTCCGGGAAACACATCTATCTTCAACTGCGTCATCAAACCCGGTTCATCTCATCTATCTCCAAGATTGGACTTATCTAAAGACCGTCCATCTTGCGGGGGCATGTTAAGGATACATCCTCCTAATACATCCACCTATACACCCTTCAACATTCCAACCTTCAACATTCCAACTTCTCAACTGATGTATAGATTCAGGATTCATTTACTCATTCATTTACTCAACTGATGTATAGATTTAGGATTCATTACTTACATATCTTGTACTTTAAATATGTACCTCTTGTATCAATAAAATTAAGTCTTACAATTCAATCTTCTCTCTTTCTTGTTTGTTTGACTTCGACTTTTTCTCAATAATTCTATCAGCTTGCTGGTATCCATAGTTAAGTGTATCAATGAGTAAATTTATACTGAAATTCTCTTTGCCTTCCAGTATCTTTCTGGCATTGTTTCCATTTTTCTCCCTTTTTGTTTGTTTGAAGGTAGATGAAGTACGCAAGTAATTTATAGAAGTTTTTTGGTCGCCATAAAGCCAGAGTCATACCATCCTCTGCTCTCCAAGGTCAAAGTCAATTCATTTCAAGATTTCTGCAAAACTAAATTTGATTCTGCTCTCCTTTCTTTCTCACATCATTCTCTCTCTCTCTCTCTCTCTCTCTCTCTCTCTCTCTCTCTCTCTCTCTCTCTCTCTCTCTCTCTCTCACCCACACCACATTTTCCTAAATGCATGTCTTTCTTCCTGGTCTTTGGCAGCATAATTGGACCATCTGCCTAATTAAATTGAGTATTATTTGTTTGTCATAGATGGTATGGTTAAATCTATATATGAACACTCCTATTATTATTGTTATGAGATCTCATGATTATGCAAATAGGCTATATATCCATAAGCACAAAATTTGACCCCCCCCCTCTAAAATTTCTAGATCCGCCACCGAGCGAAAGCCTTCCGCAAGCGTAGTTCGGACTAATCTCTTATAAGGTATATCGATATACCCATTATTATTATTAGTCCTTTCATTGGTATTAGAGTCAATATGTTTGTTCTCTCCATTGAATGGGTTGAATTGCATGATTTTTCATTTTTGGTATTTGTTCAAAAATCGGACCAAGTGAGTTTGATAATTTGATGACCAAATTTTTATCTGTTTTATGTGATTCATATATGCCTGCGTAGCTATTGATATGTAGCACAACATATTCGAAAATCTTTGAATTTGGTTGAGTAGATCTTGAATTATTGCAAATTGAAATTTCAAAAATTGTGATTTTTTCGAAATTTTGAGGTCGTTTTTGACATTAAAAGAATCAGATTTGATGAAATATGTCGACATAAATTTTGTTCTATTCCGTGAGATCTGTCCATAGCCTATTTATTTGCTTAATTTAGACTTAAAGCGAGTGAGATATATCATGTCAACATATGGCTCACAAAACATATTTGCTGAAAATTTATATCCGGTGTGTTTGGGCATAAATCAGTTTTGATCGGATCTTGGCTTACATTGACTGCCAACCTCCGGCCTCCGTTGGTTAACACTTCCGGAGAGTGAACCTTATTTTGGCTATTCTGAGCTCAATGGTGGCCTCAGATAAATTTAATTTTGAACAGAAATATGTTTTCTACAATTATTGGCGAACAAATTTCTCAAGAATCGTCGGTGCTCTGAAGAAATCTTGCCTTCTCCCAACCCCCGCCGGCGTAGCTGGCCACAAGACCAGTTCTTTTTTTATAGTTGCAAAAATTCTGAAATTTTATGTTATGGTACAAAATAACTACATAGAATGTTTTTACCATTATTTTTGTGGGGTACAAGGTGCGTTCTAGTCTTGTTGAGGTTTTGGTAAGCAAAATACTACATAAAATGCTTTTACCATTATTTTTGTTTATTCGGTTATAATCATTTTGCCTAATTTTTGTCAACATATTCAAAACCGTCAACGCATGCACTTATCTAACAAGGCTGACATAGCCATGGCCCTCACAAGACCGACATCTCAACCGTTGTCTTATCAGACAATCTCTCACAGCTATTAGGGAGCATCAACAACTTGGGCCCAAGCTCCCCCACCACCAGTTAATCGTGTTTAGGGGTGCCATAGAGGCAGAATCGGGTTATGAGGCATGCACGTCGTGTGCAGGAGGAGCCAGAGATGGGGCTAGAGGATGCCGAGATCAGGGAAGATGAAAAGGTTGGTTTGGAGGATTTTTACTTAAAGGCGGATTTGGAGGGATATGGTTAACACCATCATGGACCAAGGCTTTTTCTCATAGGCTGATTGTTAACATTTTTCATATACAGAGCTGATGAACCGGATGAATGACTCACATGATCCCAAAGTACCTCTGATGACACTTCTAAATATTCCATTTTTGGTGGGAGCGATACTACTCGCATAGACCCTACTCAGATGGATCATACTCAAAATCCACCACCGGTACTTGGGTTCTCATCATATGCACGTGGGAGTGGGAGTGGTAGTTCTAGTTACCTTCGACGACGTTTCAATATATTCCATCTTTTGGTGGGAGCGGTACTACTCACATAGCACCTACTCAAGTAGCATTGTCATCACAGCAAACATCCAGTTCACGACCGCGTGGATTACTTTCTTGTATTTTGCCCTATAGAGGGTCTAGGACACACAATGCTCCTAAAAATTTCACCCCATTGTTGTGAATTTGATGGTACCTCCGTTGCAATCAAGATAAGAAATCAACACACCCACAAGCACAAGAAAGAAAGAATCACACACACAAGAACACAAGAGTTGTTTACCCGGTTCATTCAACACATGAACTACGTCCGGGGGCAATTGCCAAGCCAATATTGTATTAGACACCTTCTAATATGTTGCTACTACAACTACAATATGTTCTAAGCCGAAATTATGCTTATATAGTTATACAAGGAAGCCCTAACTCAGTTTAAGAAGAGATCTCATCGAAATAGGAAATGTAATAAAACCGGGGCCGCTGAAATTCCGCGGCTGGCCGCCTCGAGCCGTCGCACGCCCTCAATGAATTCCGCCAAACCATGAAGTCTCGGCCCATGTGCGCGGTCGCGCAGCCTCCACCTCAGCCGCGGTCGCGCAGCCTCACTGTAAAGACTTGCTCCGTTTTGAACTCCTCTTCGATCTCACCGACTCCTCCGACTTAGGCCCCTTTTCTTCCTTGTAGTTTAGGAATCCAATCCCAACAATCTCCCACCGGAGACTAAACTAACAAACATAGAATCACCCATCAACTCTCACCACGGAGTAAAGACCTTCGAACACATTTCCCCTTCCATATTGGCTTGACACTAACTCTCCTCTCCTCAAGTACTAAGGCGAGTTGAAACCAAGCGACGTTTCAACCTCTCCGTGTTAGATGATTCTTGCCTCCCCAAATCAGCTTCTACCTTGATTTCTCCCCGCAAGTCTAACTTCGCCTTCTCCCTCCGCACCCACCTTTCGCAATGCTTCCCTTGAAACTTGGACACACCTGCTTCTTGCATCGTCTCGTTTTTGATCCGAAACCGCTCTCGTTAGCTCCGATACCGCCTGTCGGGACCGCGACCATCCCCACCACTCCACATTAGTATGATATTGTCCGCTGGGCTCTGATTTCGCACGAATTTGCTCTTGGGTCAACTCCCAAAAGGCCTCATACTAATGGAGTAGGTGGACACCTTTATATATTAGACAACTCTTCTTTCAATTGCCAATGTGGGACTTGGGTTGATACCCCAACAATCCTCTCCTCAAACCAAGGACCACCTCTAGCGAATCTTGTACCGCCGCTATTCACCATTTGCGGGACACGCCGCCTGATTTATCACCAATATCAGGAAGACTTTCGATACAAGGCACATACAGTGCTCCATTCGCGAGGTCACACCACTAGAGGAAATTCCACATCATCCACATACGGTTCACTGCGTCGCGCACATCCACTAACCAGGCTCTGATACCAGTTGTTGTGAATTTGGTGGTACCTCCGTTGCAATCAAGACAAGAAATCAACACACCCACAAGCACAAGAAAGAAAGAATCACACACACAAGAACACAAGAGTTGTTTACCTGGTTCATTCAACACATGAACTACGTTCGGGGGCAATTGCCAAGCCAATATTGTATTAGACACCTTCTAATATGTTGCTACTACAACTACAATATGTTCTAGGCCGAAATTATGCTTATATAGTTATACAAGGAAGCCCTAACTCAATTTAAGAAGAGATCTCATCGAAATAGGAAACAAAATAAAACTGCTCCTGAAATCCCTCAGCGCCAGTCGCCGCCGAGCGCCGGCGGTCGCCCTCAATGAATTCCGCCAAACCATGAAGTCTCGGCCCATGTGCGCGGTCGCGCAGCTCCACCAGCGCGGTCGCGCAGCTCACCAGAAAGACTTGCTCCGTTTTGAACTCCTCTTCGATCTCACCGACTCCTCCGACTTAGGCCCCTTTTCTTCCTTGTAGTTTAGGAATCCAATCCCAACACCCATCTCCTTGACGGATTTCCTATGTGATCGGGGTGTAGTCACTAACTGCTTGGATTGATTAATTTAAGATTTATAGGACTGATTTTCATATCTTATGAGATCGGAATGTGGTCACTAACTTCATATTGTTGACTTTATTCCTTGTTACTAGGGCTGAATAAAAAAATCGACGGATCGGATCGGACCGATAGAACCGGACCAGACTAATGAAAACCTGACCAATCCAATAGAATTGGTTTGGTTCTGGTTTCAAATTTATATGGAATCGATTATTTGGGTTGATCCTGATTTTTGAAAAAATATATATGATCCTGGACCGAACCCGAACCGGACAGATTATGTATATATTATGAATAATATATATATATATATATATATATATATATATATATATATATATATATATATATATATATATATATATATATATATATATATATATATATATATATATATATATATATATATATTCATAATTTCAAATTCCTAATTTCCAAAAAATAAACTAATTTTGCCGTGACCTTATCCATCCAAATGACATTACAAGTTTACAAAAATCCTAACCCTATCATATCTCTTTCATTTCGCCGTTTGGTTTTCTATCCCTCTCTCTACGCTTTTCCCCTCTCTCGTCTTTCTCTCATCTCACTTCTCAACCCTAGAAATCAAATTGATTTTTCATGGCGGCGCCCGATTTCGACTCAACAGTTCAACCACAAAGACCACCATCGATCTCTACCGACGGCGCAACAGTAACGGAAGTAATTAATCTACGACGCAGACTGCTTTTTTTTTTCGTGCGAGATTGCAGAACATCATTACTCTGTTATTTTGCCTCTCAAATCTCCAATAAAATTTAATGATTTAATGATATTTTGATGTTATTTTCTCAGTCTCTACCTCCAATCTACTCGTATTTTTAATTTTCTTACAATTTTGCATCTGAATTTAGTTATTAGGGTCTGAATCATGTTCATGTTTTTCTCTTTTGTTTATGTAATGTAATCGTCCTATATTTTTTAATTGAACTTTGTTCCTCTATTTCAGTTAATTTGCTGTATGTCTGAATATTTTTATTTGAACTTTGTTTATGTAATCGTCCTATATTTTGGTTTCATGAAAAAATAGTTGTTGCATGTTTTGTCTTTAGAAAAAATATATAGTAGTGTAACTTGTGGAACCGATGGAACCGGACATGGACCGAATCATTGGAACCGGACCAATGTGACCGGTCCTGTAATGTAATCGTCTGGTCCTGATCCTGAATTTAGGCAGAACCGAACAATTGGTCCGATCCTGTTTTTTTTGAAATTTTGATAAAATCCGGACCAATCCGGACCGTGAACACCCCTACTTGTTACAGCTATTATGGATGTGTTTGTGCATGAATTGGTTTGGTATTTGTTGCAGGTAGGCAGAAACTCGTGTTTCTGGTGTTGAAATTTGGTTCCATGTGAAGTCTTCATTGTGAGTGCCGACTTTCACCTGGAATCAAATTTCAAAGACTTAAACCGACCATCGGCTTGTGCCAAAAAATTGTTAAATAAAAATCAACAAAAACCGCTTTATGAATGAAAAATTCAAGAACGAAAAATTAGAATTATATTCAAATAGACTACAAAGTCAAAATGAAATAACAATAACTAAAAAATTAGAAGTACATTCAAGAGCTAAAAATACAAATAACATTCAAATCTACTCAATCTACTCCCTAATAGTTGGACACCTCATACGTGTGTGACATTCTCCCTTGCAAATTCCACAATGAATTTTCTTTTCGCCTCTTGCCGATCCATAGAGTTTCACAGCCGCCTTGATCTGGGTCTCCCTTTCTTCTTATCATGTAGATACTCCGGGTTAGGGAAAAAACGTACAATTCCATCTACATTCTAATAGTCCTTGTCATGGATCAATTAAAAAGTGTCACTCCATGTCCTGTAGTATGACTCAAGACTGTAAAAGTAATCAATGTAAGTCAAACTATCCACATGTTGTGCTTTTAAAAATGCAATAGCATGCGAACAATGGTAGTGATATTGCACCCATTTGCCGCAATTGAATGTCTGAGCACCTAATTTTACAACTTGAACCCTTCCACCGCTTTCACCGCGTTCTTCGATTGTTACTTAATAAACCCCCATTGATGTATTGTTAAACCTTCTAACATGATGATGTCCAACCCTTTTCACGTTGTACTCATTTTTTTTACCTTGTGGCTGAATTCTAGTCTGGCATTTATGTTGGGGTTACCAAGATCCCCCTTAAATCCCTTATTGATCCAAAGAGCCTACTTTGAAAGTATTCCACACTCATTTAGAAGGTGGTCTCAACAATTGCTGAAATAGGCACCATTAAAAACTTAAGACAAAATAGAAGTCGTAATGTCATACCTATATCTAATATCATGCGCCAATGTCCACTTTCTAGCATCCAAGTACTCAAACCATTTAACTGCCTCATGGTTTATTATACGAATTTTGCTTCAGATAATTTTTTAACTTCCTATCTTGGATGGCACTAACAGCTAGACGTGGCCGGTCCGGTTTAACCGCCGGTTCACGGTTGAAAATCGACGGTTTCAATCTTGGAAAACCCTCAATCGGAACCGAACTGGATAACCGGCTAAACCGGTAACGCTTTGACGATTATACGGTTTTTCGGTTAACCTTCGGTTTATCCGGTTTGAATCTGCTCGGCCAAGTCTTTGGTGTTGCCTTGGCCGAGCATACCCTTTAGGGTTTAGGGGTTGAGTGGTTCCTCCGCCGAGTCATATATACGCTTCTGGCCGAGCATACTCTCCAAAACTTTCTGTTCTCATATGCTCGGTCGAGTATATAGAAGTGCTCGGCCGAGCATATCATTTTTCAACCTTGTAACAGTTAATTTTTTAACAGTTTTCGTTAACTTTGTATATAGTATATTAACTTCTTTTTTTCAATTTTTTTTTGGATAAAGATAACTAATTGAGATGTTGTTTAGTCCTGAAATTTTTTAGAAAAAAGTAATATAAAAAAAAAGTTAAGAATTTTTAAAGATAAGAAAACAATTATCTTTTTAAAAGTTTTCGTTAAGTTGTTAACTTGTATATAGTATATTAACTTCTTCTTTTTTTCAATTTTTTTTTGGATAAAGAAATGTAATTGAGATGTTGTTTTGTCCTGAATTTTTTTACAAAAAGTTATATAAAAAAATTAAGAATTTTTAAATAAATAAAAGTAAATAAAAAGAGGACGGTACCCTTAAATTTTATTAATTAAAATAAAATTACAAAGAGGGAGACAACCAACCTTACCCTTTTATAAATAAGGGGGGACATTTATGAGCCTTTACCTCAACATAACTATTACAATTAAATAAAAATAAACATAATCTAAAGTCTAAACTAATTTAATTAAAATAAAAATTAATCTAAAACATCATTCATTCATCACTACTTTTCGTGGAATTGTCGACATCGTATTGATATCTTGGATCCAATAGATCCCCATCATAAGGCAAGTCTTGTTGCCTTTTTTCCGCTCTAACCCAATCGTCGAGTAAAAGTTGATGTTCCATGTTTTCACTTGTTACTGGGAACGTCTTTCATCCAAAATATTTTCACCAACGCTAAATGTCGATTCAACTCGCCACCGTTGAAGCGGGAGAGTCTAAGACTTCTTTAGCAACTATGGAAAGTATAGGATAAATATCTTTCCTTCTTGACCACCATTGTAAAAACATGAAATTCATTTGAATTTGGGTCTTGGTTTAATTCAAAGTTTGTAGTGAAATAAGTTTCTAACTCCACGGGAATGTTTGATGATGATGAAGATGAACCTCGAGAAGGATCACGTTTTTTACTATACAAATTTGCAAAAAAAACTATATGGATCCCCACTAGTAAAACTTGGTTGAGAAGTAGAGGAATCATTTTCATGTTGTTGGCTTTGAAAAGTATCACTACTACATTTCTGACCTAATGTAACGCCAATTTTCGTTGCATTAGGCTCAAAACCGTTACATTAGGCCTAATGTAACGCCAAATGGCCGTTCGTATTCTCTTGCGTTGCATTACAGGTCTAATGCAACGACATAGTAAGCTAATGTAACGCCAGAGCTAGCGTTGCATCGTAAATACCGATGCAACGCCAATTTTAAAACTATATGAACACCTAATGCAACGCCAAAAAGAACCTAATGCAACGCCAATTTAAAAAGTGGTTGAATACCTAATGTAACGCCAAAAATTAGATGAGTCCCTAAAATTTATTACATAATTTCACAATTTTATTATTTTTTTTAATTTTCTTTTTTCTATATTTTTGATATATATATATATATATATATATATATATATATATATATATATATATATAATTTTTTGTAAATATTTTTAAATCAAATTCCCTTAAGTTCTATTATTCTCAAATCAAATTCCCTTAAATTTTATTTTTCTTAATCAATTCATTAGGTTTTATTTTTCTCAAATCACCCATTAGATTTTATTTTCCTCAAATTAGTCCCTTAGGTTTTACTTTCCTCAAATCAGTCCTTAATATATTCTTAGAGTCACACTTTAGTCCCCTAAACTTCTCTTACACCACCTGCCACCATCAACCACCACCTTCAATGGTTGCAAAAAGAATAAGAAATATATACACATTCATTAGCAATTATAAACAAAGATACAAATTCAGATCTGGGCAAAAACAAATTCAGATTTGGACAAAACAAATTCAGATCCGTAAAAGCAAACAACGCCGGCCTTTTCTCACCTCTAAGTGATGAGGAAGGAGGGGCGCTGTGGAGGGCGACGACGGTGGCGGTATTTGATTTGGTGGAGGGCGACGGCTGTGGGTGTAAGGGGCAGGTGGATGCAGACGGACGGTTAATTTCCAGATTCCGGCTCCAAATCAACGCCTACTATTGGGGAGAGAGAGAAGAAGACGGTGGGGAAGGAGTTGGACTTTGCCGAAATGGTGGAGAGGAAGAGGAAGGAGTTGGACGGAAATGAGTAAGTGGCCGGAATTAGAGAAGAAGACGGAAATGAGTAAGGGCCATTGGGTTTTGCCGAAATGGTGGAGAGGAAGAGGAAGGCACCATGGATTCCTGGTGGACCGAGAAGAAGACGCGCGGGTAGGCGCGGGTCATGTGGAGATCTGGTTGTTTGACTGAGAAGAAGAAGGAGAGAAATGAGAGAGAGAGAGAAACTTTTGTTTATTTTGATAAAATGAAAATAAAGAGAGAGAAATGAGGAGAGAAAGAGGGATTTATTGGTTTGTTTTGATTAATCAGGACCGTTGATTGAATGTGTGAATGGTTGGATTTGGTTTAGCACATGATCCGCGTGATTATATGAGAACCAATAAAACAATGCCACATGGCATTGTTTGATTGGGTCTCAAATAATCACGCGGATCATGAAAAAAAAAATGCCACATGGCATTGTTTGATTGGGTCTCAAATAATCACGCGGATCATGAGCTAAACCAAATCCAACCATTCACACATTCAATCCAACGGTCCACAACTCTAATAATACATAATATCAAAAAAGTAAATATTTTTATATTATATACTTTTATTTCTTTAAAAATTATTAGTAATAATGCTTAATAGTAATACTAATAATGATGCTATTATTAATAATACTTAATAATAATACTAATAATTTAAACTATAAAATAATATTATGCCTAATATCAATAATATTTATTAATGAATTATTAATATAGGGTATACCCTATAGGGTATACCCTATACCCTATAGGGTATACCCTATATCTGATACCTTATAGGGTATACCCTATACCTTATGCCCTATGCCCTATGCCCTATACCTTATACCCTATACCCTATATCCTATAGGGTATACCCTATACCCTATACCTTATAGGGTATACCCTATACCCTATAGGGTATACCCTATACCATATGCCCTATGCCCTATACCTTATACCCTATACCCTATACCTTATAGGGTATACCCTATACCCTATAGGGTATACCCTATACCATATGCCCTATGCCCTATACCTTATACCCTATATCCTATAGGGTATACCCTATGCCCTATAGGGTATACCCTATGCCATATGCCCTATACCCTATACCCTATAGGGTATACCCTATACCCTATAGGGTATACCCTATACCATATGCCCTATGCCCTATACCTTATACCATATACCCTATACCCTATAGGGTATGCCCTATGCCCTATACCTTATACCCTATATCCTATAGGGTATACCATATACCCTATAGGGTATACCCTATACCATATGCACTATACCCTATACCTTATACCATATACCCTATACCCTATAGTAGATGCTTCTACGCCTCTATACCTTATACCCAATATCCTATAGGTATACCCTATACCCTATAGGGTATACCCTATACCTTATACCCTATACCCTATGTGGTATAATAACAGATAGTGGTATACGGTATAGGTATGTGGCATGTGGATATAGGTTATAGGCATAAACAGATAGTGGCATATGGTATGTGGTATAGGATATGTGGTATATGGTATAAACAGATATGTGGCATAGTGGTATGTGGTATAGTGGTATAACAGATATGGATATGTGGTATAGGTATGTATTATAGTGGTATAAATGTATAGGCATAGTAGAGAAGGACTGTTCCTATACCTTATAAACAGTATAGTGGCATGAAGATAGGTATACCCTATACCCTATAGGGTATAGGGTATAGGGTATACCCTAAACCCTATAGGGTATACCCTATACCCTATAGGGTATACCCTATACCATATACCCTATGTCCTATGCCCTATACCTTATACCCTATACCCTATACCCTATATCCTATAGGGTATACCCTATATCATATGCCCTATACCTTATGCCCTATATTTTATACCCTATACCCTATATCCTGTAGGGTATACCCTATATCCTATAGGGTATACCCTATACCATATGACCTATACCCTATAGGATATAGGTTATAGGGTATAGTGTATAGGGCATATGGTATAGGATATAGGGTATAGGATATAGGGTATAGGATATACAGTATAGCCAGATAGGGTATGTGGCATAGCGACAGGCATGTGGCATGTGGCATGTGGTATAGTGGTGGCAGTGGCATAGGTATGTGAGCATAGGATATGTGGTATACGGTATACGGCATGTGGTATAGGATATGTTGTATGTGGTATAGCCAGTATATGGTATATGGTATATGGTATGTGGGTATATGATATAGGTTATAGGTATATCAGATAGTGGTATGTGGTATGTGGTATAGCCAGATAGGTATAGGTATGTGCAGATAGGTATAAAAATGTAATATGTGGTATGTGATATGTTATAAAGTACATGTGGTATAGTGTAGGCATGTGGTATAGTGTATAGGTTATAGGATTTCGCGCGTTGCATTAGTAATTTAGGCGTTAGATTAGGATTTTGCGCGTGATTAGACTCGTTACATTAGCTCGCGGCGTTGCATTAGGATGCGTTACATTAGCTCGGTGTCGCATTAGCCGCTACATTAGCTCGGCGCAGTATTAGATGAGTTACATTAGCTCGGCGTTGCATTAGATGCGTTACATTAGCTCGTGGCGTTACATTAGATGCGTTAGATGCGTTACATTAGGTCAGAAATGTAGTAGTGTATTTCCATATAAGGCATTATACTCATTAAAAAGGCTAATCAAATCATTTTTTGTGTCATTAACAATAATTGACGAAAGTTCATTACTACCGTCACCATCGAGATATAATTTCATATAATAATAAGTTATAATGCACTCTAAATCATCTAATTTAACTCGGGGATCTAATAACTTTGCAACCAAGAAAAGATACTTTAATAGTGTCAAAATATTTAAGCCACTTTTGTCTCTTTTTAAAAATGCATTTTTTAAAAATAGGGCATTCTTTTAAATTGTCAAAAATAGTAACAATTGCAACACAATGCTCTAGCACCAAAACGGAAGTTGGATAATAAACTCCCGAAAAGCCAAAGTAGCGGTATTAAAAATCTTTAACAATTCACATAAATTAATGCATGCATTCCAATGATAAGTAAATAGATGTTCATGATAGCCAATTGACATAAAAAAATGCGTGAGGAGATCTTTATAAGCAAAACCATCGATTAACATTTTATATGTGGAATTCCACCTAGTTGAAACATCGTAAGTAAAATATTTGTCCGGCACACTTTTGCTTCTTAAAAACCTTATCATTTTTTTTTGTATTAGAATTTTTTGAAAATAAATTGAAGAGCTCGTCTAATTGGCTTAACATAAGTTTCTAATGCATCTAAACCATCTCTAACACAAATTAATTATATGACATAAACATCTAATATGAAAAAACTTACCCTCAAGTGAGGGTTGACAAACGGTAATCAAATCGGGTAAACTAGCCGTATTAGCACTTGCGTTGTCAAAAATGAAATAGTAAATATTTTATTTAAAATACCATACTAAGAAAAATCTCAAGCAATTTCGCACAAATATTTTCCGCGGAATGCGGTGGCTCAAAATCTTTGTAAGCAATTAATCTTTTTTGAATTTTCCATGAATTATCTATTCAATGGCAAGTAACACCCAAATAAGTATTTCTTTGCCAATGATCACTCCAACCATCGGCACAAATTGAAACCTTATTTTCTAATTTTGATAAAACATCAATTAAATCTTTTTATATTTCGAACCACTCTAGTAATATCACGCACGAGATTCGCACGTGGTACTCTCGTGGCGGCGGATTTAAAGAAAGGCGAGCAAAATTTTCATAAAAATCACAATCCGTAAAATTAAAAGGAAGGTCTTTAACGCAAATAAATTTGGCTAGTTCATTTCTATAAACCCACTTATCAAATTTAAAAAGGACTAAGAAGTGGAAAGACGAACCTTGCGCACCCGAACCCGAACTACGTTGTTGAAATTGTAATTGAGTTTGAGTAGCGAAAATGCCAAGTTTCTCGGGATGTTTTGACGCCGTATGCCCGTTGACCGTCCCATGCCCTCCGCCTCTTCTGCATGAGTAATACGTCGTACAATAGTTGCAAAATGCTTGAAGATTATAATCATCATCGGCATTAATTTTTCTTTTGGTGAAATGGATGGCGAAGGTATCGGATTGCGGCGCTCTTTCTGTAGGAGGTTGTCGTTGTCCCTGACCACCTCCCCTAGTAGCTCGGCTGCCCCTACCCCTCCTAGCACTACCACTTTCAATTTTAACTTGTTCTTCTTTCTCATTTTGTTGAAAATTTGGATTTTGATTATCAAAATCATCAGCTGGGGAGGAAGAACCAACATGTGACTTGCCTAAATTACTTTCTTCTTTGATTTCCACCATTTGTGTAAGATAAAAATGAAGTTTGGAAACGAAACGGAGCTTAAAAATGGATGAAAATGAAGAAAAACACTAATTTCGTTAGAAAACTAACTGAAAATGAGACAATATTTAACTGAAAATTGGATGAGAGTGAAAGTATATATGAATATTTGAGATTAGAAAAGAAAGAGTATAGAGAAATAATTTGGAAATAAAATGGGGGGAGGGATGTGATATTTATAGTTAGTAAATTAGGAAAAAAAAAATTTTTTAATTTTTGTCCCATTAAACTTGACATAACGGCTAGTTTGAAAAAGTAGTCGTTGGAATTTCTCAAGCGTTTCTCGCTGCTCGGCCGAGCAACTCATATGACTCGGCCGACCATGACCGTTATTGGAAAATTACACAAATGACCCCATGGCGAGCAACTCATATAACTTTGTCGAGCATGACCGTTATTGAAAATTTACACACTGGAAATGACCGCCGAGCAACTCATTAGTGAGCAACTCATATCGGCCGTACTCATCTCGAGCGGCGATTTTAACCGGCGGTTCGACCGGTTTTTCAAAAAGTGCAAACCTTAATCGAACCTCCCATTTATCCGGAATTTCTGCCAATTCGATTCTAAGCATGACCTCATTTGTCGAATCTAGTGGGCCGGGGCTTTAGATGAAGCTTAAAATTCGCCCTGGGTCACGGTCCGGCTTATAAAATGGCCATCAATGCGTCTCTACTAACAAAGCACGCCAAAAAGATCTTTCAATCCAACAATCTTTGTGAAATGAAAGGAAATTAGCATCGCAAATACGGCATCGCCCACATTCTGCAGCATCCGGTTGCACAACTTTACGCTCATGGCTAGCAATTCGCAACGGCAACGGATGAAAACGAGGATACTTGTATCCCCAGATGAGATATCAAACAAAATTCATGACCAACATACGTATGGTCAAATATCAAACAAAAATCATCAGACCCTTAATGCAAACATGTTTGCAAACAAGCATGTAGAACCAATCAGCTTCTTTGATAGTCCGTCTTTATTCAACAATAGCAAATTCAAGAAGTAATGGTCTATCATGTTCCTCAACAAGACCCACACCATGCCAATAATAATATGATAACCCTTTATATCTTTCATGTAAACGTGTCATCGATCGACGTAAAATGACATGTGACATTAAGAGAATTCTTTCGCGATGCGCCTAAATTCCTTAACACACGGTCAAACATGTACCTTAAAGCACCGGCACCGGCGAGAAGGATCATAATACTTCATTCGTTCCGTGGTTCTTTACAATAGCCGTTATCAAACGGCAACCTTATAAAGATTCTTCCTGCACTCCATAAGCTTATGTGTTCCGTAAGCACGCGATGTCTTTTTGTTTACCACACCCATTACCTTCCTATATGAAACATCCTATACCGTGGGAATTTTTATATGTGTCTAACAACTCGCAACTCTGACTCAACTCGGGATCTGTAGACTTTAATACAGTTTCACAACTTCTCGTTCTACAAACTTAGCATCTAAGTAAGTTGGATGATCTCGTTAATTCTTGAAGCCAAGCAAGAATGCGAACTTCATGTACTTGGTTACTTCCCCAATACCCACCTTGGGTTCTTCCAAACCTCACATACTTCCACATAGAAATTGCATGAAAGATTCTTTCGACAAACACTCAATAGTCCCTTTCGGGTTTCGGTCAGGCTCCTTTTTTCACCTCAGCGCATATTTCTCTTTAACATATGAAACCTCTTTATCCTCATATTTAACCTTCTTCCCCTTCTTTGGAAAGGCGAATACTTTTTTTGGTAATTTCGTCACTCTTCAGTATTCCAATCCGAAAACTTATAATTCATTATTATCATATTTCTTTGATCCCTTTTGATAATATAATGGTAAAATCTAATAGTCTCATCTTCTACATCTACGTTATGATTCTGCGGCTCGGCCGTAAGTAACAAAATTCCTCGTCGTAAGCAACAAAATTCCTCCACTCACCATCCCCATCATCACCCTCCCCGTGTCCATTCCATTCCTTAACATCGCTGGCAACTACTACAATCTACATATCCATCATCACAATCTTCATTTTAGAAGCTTTGACGCAGAATATTTTCTTCCTTATAATCTTCATCATTATCAAACATCATTTTCCAATTCCTCTTCCTCTTTCACATGTAGCCAGGTAATTGTGTACTTGTGTACTTGGAACGCCCTCCCTCTCTGCGACTCCAAGCAAAGCTAATCTTCAGGGAACCCAATCGAAAGGTATCCATGTTATGAACATATTACATTTTCATGATGTAATTCTCACGTGTTTCAAACTCAACACGAGGATATTTCCTACAAATAACTTGCATTGAACATTGGCTCGATCTATCCCAATCACCCTGCCTTATATAACTTAGTAATCAACTTATCATACTTCCATCGAGTTTTAGTCCTAAGTTAAGTACACATTTTGAACCCTTTTCAAATTACTATCTTCAAAACGCGAGGATGTTCATCACCTTCGATATATCACATGAAAACAAGTGGAACTTTTATTCATATTTACTCCTGTATATAATGAAAATCAAGTGTCAAAAATTATAATTCTTTAACATTATAACACTTAGATTTCCATAATAACCATCAAAAAAATAAAACATTAATTTTTAGTTCATTTAATTATAAATTACAAAGTAAAGAGAGAGGGATTAAAAGTGTATCGTGGTTACTTTGATTCTTCTTATCCTTCATCAAATGGAGTAAGCGTAGAGAGTTCAAAACTTCATTTGAGTTTAAAATGTTATGGAAAAAAAAATGAGAAAAAGGAGAAAACGTACATAAGAAATGTGGAGTTAGTGAAGGTTGTTTTTTGTTTTACCTCTTATTCGGTGAGGGTTTTACCTTGGGAATAAGAGGTTTGATCTTTTGCAATTCCACTTGTTTGGTTTTTTTTCCGCCTCTTAAAGCCTTTGAATTGCCTCCGACTTCAAAGTGGAAAAGATTGGTGCCGAATCCCTCTCAAAAGCAACTCGTGTGAGAACTTGATTTGGGTTTTTTTTTTAAACCGCCGTTTACATGGGCTTTTTTTTACCGCATTTACGTTTGGTTTTTTTTTTTTTT
Organism: Adenophora triphylla var. japonica; assembly: GCA_022495995.1. Lineage (NCBI taxonomy): Eukaryota > Viridiplantae > Streptophyta > Magnoliopsida > Asterales > Campanulaceae > Adenophora > Adenophora triphylla. The sequence goes on along the minus strand of JAFEMH010005250.1, from coordinate 30,389 downwards.
TTAATCAAGCTTTGAGGAAAATGAATTGAGATAGAAAATCACAAACCAAGCTTATCTAATCTTTGTACTGAAGCATTGTTTACTCTTAAAAAATCACAAATGTTTCATTTTCAAAGTTCTTCAAATCGTATTTCAGCCGCTTAACGCTTAAAAAAAAACAAAAGCCACCTTAGTAAAGGTTGAAAACAAGACTAGGAATGCCGGTTTAAACAAAAAAAAAAAAAAAAATCAGGGTCTTTACTCCCAATACCGTTTTCTGAAAAAGCCTAATTGCAGTGTTAATCAGTTTAATAAGAAGTGGGTATACATAGAGTACCATTTTCACAAAAAAATATTGCAAAATTGAATTTTAATATTTACAAAAAAAAATAATCCAAAGCAGGTATTGTGATTGCCGTTTTTAAAGTAAAACCGGCACACAGTTTTCACCAAAAATTATTGCTTTGGTACACTTTATAAAAATGTATATTTTGGTACGTAAGTATATTTTTTTAAAAAATGTATTATTTGAATATATATATATATATATATATATATATATATATATCCCTTCGTCTCACCATAATCTGCAAAAAAACAAAAAACACATTTGGGCGTTCCACACTTTGATAATCTGCGCTTTCTCCAAAATGAAAATGAGACTCACTTGTCTCTACTCACAACCATTACCCACTTTTACTCCACTTTCTCACTCTCCCACTAACATTTATAGACTGTTAATAGCCTTTGTCACCTTTATCACTTTTCTCCTTAATTTTCGTGCAAACCCAATTTGTGCATATTATCGCGGGACGGAGGGAGTATATATATATATATACTCCCTCCATCCCACAATTCTACGCACTTTTTGTATCGGCACGGGAATTAAGGTAAAAGGTGATAAAGGTAATGTGTTGTGAGTGTAAAAGTGAAAAATATGAGAGAGAATGAGTGATTAAGAGAATAGTATATTTCAGTATTGCAGTAGAGGCTAACCCCATTTTTATTTAAATATTGATGCATAGAATGCCATGTCAACCTTACGACTGGGAAAGTGCGAGGTAGGTAATGCGGCCTTCCAAAGAAAATTAACACACGAATTATTGTGGGGCGGAGGAAATTATATGCACTGATATATATATATATATATATATATATATATATATACATATATATATATATATATATATATATATATATATATATATATATATATATATATATATATAAATGACAACCCTGTTTTTTGCTTACAGTGCAATCTTTTTTATGAATGCAGTCTAATTGCCTAAATTTACTCATTTACCTCTACCTAAACTCGGTGCGCATCTAACTCCATTTTGCCCTTCCAAAAAAAAAAAATTTAAATTAAAAAAAACGTGTCGTTAATACAAACTTTTTAATAGAAGTATATATATATATATATATATATATATATATATATATATATATATATATATATATATATACTCCTCCGTTCCCTGATCTTAAAAACTTTTCATTTCGGACGTCCCAGCCTTTAAAATTCCCAAATGAAAACTTTAAATCACTATTCTCTCCACTTAGGTCTTCTTCTCCACATTATTTTAATACTCACAATTATCTCAATATAATTTACTATTCCCTCCACTCATTCTATATTCTATTTAATTTTTTTCACACTCACAACACTTCTTCCACTTATTCTCTTTCCTAATATTATAGCAATATTTCTTAATTCCTCGTCATTTCACTTTTTCTGCCGCTATGGACGGAGGAGTATATCAGCAGTAGGTGGATTTGTTGAAGCAAATTAAACAAGACGAAACTAGTATTGTCAGTTTGTTGTGGATGAGATGTTGTTAGTACTACTGAGTACTCTTATTGGGTATATTAGAGTTTTCATTTTTTTTCTTTTGTCTTCTATGTATTAGTACATAAATAAATAGATTTTTGTTTATTACATTGAAAGAGAGAGATAAAATTATGAATACTCACCTAACTTCTCATTATTTATTCAATGTACTATACATTCAATTTCAATAAGTAGTGTACTATTTAATAACAATAGTAATGGGTCGTACTTTCTAATTTTGTTACAAATAATGCAATTTGATCGTGATTGTTTGAGCCAAAATTGAAAAGTATGTCGTGATAAAAATAGTACGTAAATTACATTATTTGTAATGAATTGATAAATTATATTGCATTAATGTAATATTAGATGTAGAAGTATACTAAATTGACAAAAATCAGAAAAATACATTATATATTTTAACATTCACCCGAGCAAAAGATCATCAATTTTGAATATTGATCGATTAAAACACCAATAAGTAGTAACGTTCATTTATACAACAACAACAATCATAATAAAAGCCATAATAAAGCCGAGAGTCCAAGGTCACCTCTATGGTAACCGGGTCGTAGGCTAATAATTATGAAAATTTCATTTTTTTTTATTACAATGAGCAGATTTATTTAATAGCATCAAAATTATAATCAGAAATAATATAATTGAGTAAATTATAAGTAATTTAAAAATATTGCAATAATTTTTAATGATACTTTGTACCGTACTATAAGAATAATTGCAAATTATATTTAAAAACAAAATAATTCAAGAGAGCCTTTATATCGCCAAATTAATTAGGAATAGAGACAAATGCAAATGTGGAGAAGAAAAATGTAAAAAATAGAAATCGGAATCAATCTTGGTGTCGAAGTTGTAGAAATTACAGCTTGACTCACCAAACCACTAGGACAAGATATTATTTATTATAAATGTGGCTCCAATTATTATACTCCCGTCCACCAAAACTGGTATCAATGCAAGACGCGATTAATGTAAAGAAGAGAGAGAAAAAGAAACAGTACGCCAGTGACACATCAATGTGAGAGAGAATGAGTGGGGAGGAATAATGAGAGAATTAGTGGAAGTGTGTGTCAACAGAGAGAGAATCTGAGCTGCAGAATAGTCACATCTTTCGGGCGACTTTGGCAAGACGGCTGAAGTGGACGGACCAGTGAAATAAGATCAGCCACGTGATCTGGGAGATATCAGTCTCTAAAGAATGGCCTCACTATTGTCTTTAAGGTCGCCCGCCGCAGTCCTAAATACCTTGAAATAGACTAATATAAATTAGCAAAATGTATCATCAAAAATGAAAAAAAAAAAAAACAAATTGAAGAAAAAGTTTAAAAAGAAAAAGAAAAGAAGAAGAAAACATAATAAGGGAATACATATGCATAATATATAAGGGAAAGGTCAACTCCCATCACTACGCCATAAATTTTCATTTCCACTAATATATTATAATTACATTTACATCCAATTCACTCAACGCGTATCATTTTTAATTATATTTATCTGAACTTTGGCTTGGGACTCTCATTAGCTACTCTGCTATGTGTTATCACTTTCACCAAGATACCTCTATAATCACATCACTACTTCTACTAAATTACAAACTATCTCATCAAGTGTACTACTCATTTTTAGAGTTCGACCTCGCCATTTCTTTTTCCTTCGATCAATTTATTCTTCAACTGACCTTTCTATGTTTCACAATAATATTCACCGTGATATATGATGAAACTCATTATATTTATTCTTAGAAATGAAATCGCTTTACTACCAACACTCACGTTATATATTGCAACATTTAAGATAAATATTCATATATTTTTTCCACTTAATCATAATGTCTCATTGGCATAAAACCCTCAGATCACTCTTTTATTTCAACCAATCATGAGAATTTATATTATCATATCTCCATACACTACGATCCTTCAACAATAGACAAGATAGTGAAACATGGAATTTTAATTTCCAATAAATTACTTCTATCAAACGATTTTGATTAAAAAAATACTCGATTGAACATCAAGACAATTGGAAACTTTTTACTGTCTATTTTAGAAAATAGACAAATAGTAAGAATTTTGTTTAACAATACAATATAGAGACTCAAATAAATGTTCGATTAAAGTTGATATAATAAATTTCACATTAGCACTTATACATGTATAAACACTCAAATTGTGTCGCAAGAAATAGAGAAGAGATAATGTCAAAGATAGATAAGTGCAAACATGACAGTAATATTAAAGTTTCTTTAGAAAAGTAAAACTTTAAAGTGAAACGTTCAAAATAGTAAAATGAGTAAAATTTTATGGGACGGAGGGAGTATTAAATCCTAAATTTTACAAGTTGTGAGTTTGACTTTTATCACTAATATCACTAAGTCACTCTTTTCTTTTGAGCACAATTAGAGTGTTGTCCCATGTATAAAATTGTTGTGAAATTTATTATATCAACTACAATCGAACATTTATTTCAGTCTCTATAATTATATTGTTTAAAACAAAAATTCTTACTATTTATCTAATTTTTAAAATGAATGATAAAAAAAGTTTAAATTTATTCTTGATCAATCAAGAATATTTTTTTAATCAAAATCAATTTAAATGGAGGGAGTAATTTATTTTGGAGAAATTAAGAATTATGTTTCACTATCTTGCATCTATTATTTAGAAGGATCAATAATGTATGGAGATGTAATTAATATAATTATAGCTGGTTGGTTGAAGTGAAAGAGTGATGCAGGGGTTTTATGTAATCTGGGCATGACCCATAGATTAAAGTGAAGAAAATTCTATCGCACGATAATTATGTCGGCACTGCAATATATATGGCATTGAGTGTTCAGTGTTGGGCCGTGAAACAGTTTCACGTTTACAAGATAAATGTGACGGACATGCATATGCTACGGTGAATGTGTGTGGACACACGAGAAAGGATCGATTGAGGAATGAAGTGATCAGGAAAAAGTAGAAGTTGAGCCTATTAAAAATAAAATGATACATAGAATCGTTTAAAATAGTTTGGCCATTTGAGACAGAGACCGTGATGCAACGATTATGAGGTATCTTCAGTAGAGAAGTGATAACATGACAAGGGTATGTGAAAGTCCAAGCAAAATTGAATAAATATAATTAAAAATGATACGCGTTTAATTGAATTGGATGTAAATATGACGTGTAATAGGTTGGAGTGGAGGGCAAAAATTTATGGCGTGATGGGAGTTGACTTTTTTTTCTCCCTTATATATATTATACATATATATTCCCTTATTATCATTTTTTTCTTCTTCTTCTTTTCTTTTTCTTTTTAAACTTTTTTTCTTCAATTTGTTTTTTTTTTTCATTTTTTTTAAGATGATACATTTGCTAATTTATATTAGTCTATTTCAAATTATTTCGGGACTCTGGCAGGCCCGGCCTTAAGGCAAGCCAAGTGAGGCCATTGCCTAGGGCTTCCAATATACTCCCCCCGTCCCACCAAAACTGATACTTATTTCCTTTTTGGTCCGTCCCACCAAAACTGATACTGCCCAAAATGGCAAAGGAATCTTCACTATTTACCCCACTCATTCTCTCTCCTATTTCACTTTTACACTCACAACATTCTCTCTCCTAACTATTCCTCCCACTCATTCTCTCTCCTATTTAATTCTTCATACTCACAACATTTTCTTTCACTTTTTCTCTCTCTTACTTTTCCTTAATCCGCGTGCCCAGAAATTTGGTCTCAGTTTTGGTGGGACGGAGGGAGTATATAAATAATTAGGGCCACATTTTATAGCAAATGTGCTATACTGTCCTAGTGGTTGGTGAGTCAACTGTAAATTTCTACAACTCAGCCACCAAGATTCGATTCCCGATTTCTATTTTTTACATTTTTCTTCTCCATTTTACATTTGTCTCTATTATTCTAATTTGGCCTTTGTTCCATAAAAGGCTCTCTTGAATTATTTTTGTTTAAATATAATTTGCAATTATTCTTATAATTGCAATTTTGTAATTATCATTAAAAAATTATTGCAATATTTTTTTAAATTACTTATAATTTACTCAATTATATTATTTACAATTATCATTTTCAATGCTATTGATCATCTATCATTGTAATAAAAAAATGAGGGTACTCGCCAAATTATTGGCCTACGACCCCGTTTACCATAGGGCTGACCTTGGACTCTGGCTTTATTATGGCTTTATTATGATTGTTGTTGTTGTATAAATAGACAATAGCTACTTATTGGTGTTTAATCGATTAATATTCAAAATTCAAAGATCTTTTTATCGGGTGAATGACCAAAATATATAATATGTTTTTACGATTTTTACAATTAATTTAATGTACTATCTAGTGACACATTAATGCAATGTAATTTATCAATTCGTTACAAATAATGTAATTTACGTACTATTTTTATGCAACATACTTTTCAATTTTGACTCAAACAATGCAATCAAATTGCATTATTTGTAACAAAATTAGAAAGTACATTACATTATATTGTTATTAAATAGTACACTACATTTATTGAAATTGAATGTATAGTACATTGAATAAATAAGTTAGTAATTATTCCTCTTTTTATCTCTCTTTCAATAAATAAACAAAAATCTATTTATCTATGTACTAATACATGATTTAAAAAAATTAAAAAAAAATGAAAACTCTATGTACCAATAAGAGTACACAGTAGTACTAACAACATCTCATCCACAAACTGAAAGTACTAGTTTCGTCTTGTTTAATTTGCTTCAACTCCAATCCACCTACTTTGATATATACTCCCTCCCTCCGTCCAGTTACATACTCCCTCCGTCTCACCCAACTTAAGAAAAAATAAAATGACACGAGAATTAAGAAATATTATTATAATATTAAAAGAGAGAATAAGTGGAAGAAGTGTTGTGAGTGTGAAAAATTAAATAGGAGATAGAATGAGTGGAGGGAATAGTAAATTATAATGGTGTTGTGAGTATTAAAATAATGTAGGAGAGAGAATGAGTGGAGAGAATAGTGATTTAAGGTTTTCATTTTGGGAATTTTTAAGACTTATGGGACGTCCAAAATGAAAAGTTTTCTTAAGACTTAGGGAACGGAGGGAGTATATATATATATATATATATATATATATATATATATATATATATATATATATATATATATACTATTAAAAGTTTGTATTCAAGGACACATTTTTTTTTAATTTAAATTATTTTTAAGGGCAAAATGGGAAATGAACAATTTAGTGAGGGTAAAATGAGAAATTTGACAGTTGGTACTGTTCATAGTATTGTAGCAAGGACAAGTTGTCATTTATAATATATATATATATATATATATATATATATATATATATATATATATATATATATATATATATATATATATATATATATATATATATATATATATACTTCCTCCGTCCCACAATAATTCGTAAAAAGACCCCTTTTGGGCGTCGCACACTAATCTGCACTTTCCCAAAATAAAAATGGGACCCACTTCTCTCTACTCACAACACTTTTCAAATATACTATTCTCTTCACTCATTCTCTCTCATATTTTACTTTTACACTCACAACACATTACCTTTATCACCTTTTACCTTAATTCCCGTGCCGATACAAAAAGTGCGTAGAATTGTGGGATGGAGGGAGTATATATATATATACTCCTCCGTATATATATATATGCACAAATATATATATACGAAATTAAGGAGAAAAGTGATAAAGGTGATGTGTTGTGAATATAGATGGTTGGGTAGGAGTGAGAAAGTGGAGTAAGTGGGTAATGGTTGTGAGTAGAGACAAGTGAGTCTCATTTTCATTTTGAGAAAGTGCAGATTATTGTGGAACGCCCAAAATGTGTTTTTTTGCAGATTATCGTGAGAGGGATATATATATATATATATATATATATATATATATATATATATTCAAATAATACATTTTTTAAAAAAAAAATATACTTACGTACCAAAATATACATTTTTATAAAGTACCAAAGCAATAATTTTTGGTGAAAACTGTGTGCCGGTTTTACTTTAAAAACGGCAATCACAATACCTGCTTTGGATTATTTTTTTTGTAAATATTAAAATTCAATTTTGCAATATTTTTTTTTGTGAAAATGGTACTCTATGTACCCACTTCTTATTAAACTGATTAACACTGCAATTAGGCTTTTTCAGAAAACGGTATTGGATTGGGAGTAAAGACCCTGATTTTTTTTTTTTTGTTAAACCGGCATTCCTAGTTTTGTTTTCAACCTTTACTAAGGTGGCTTTTGTTTTTTTAAAGCGTTAAGCGCTGAAATTTGATTTTAGCTTTGAAAATGACTGAATTTTTAAGAGGCAACAACTGAAAACTGAATTTTGAATTGAATAAGTTGTTTGATTTTCTATCTGAATTCATTTTCTGAAACAGTTAAAAAAAAAAAAAAAACCAAACGTAAATGCAGTAAGCCATGTAAACGGTTTAAAAAAAATAATAAATAACCCAAACCAAGTTCTCACAGTTGCTTTTCAGAGGGATTCAACACCAATCTTTCCACTTAAAATTCAGAGGCAATTCAAAGGCTTTAAGACTGGAAAAAAACAACAACCAAACAAGTGGAATTGCAAAACAACCTCTTATTCCAAGGTAAAACCTCTGAATAAGAGGTAAAACAAAAAAACAAACGCCCCCTAACTCACATTTCTTGTACGTTTTCTCTTTTTCTCATTTTTTTCAGAACATTTTAAACTCAAATGAAGTTTTGAACTCTCTACGCTTACTCCATTTGATGAAGGATAAGAAGAATCAAAGTAACCACGATACACTTTAATCCCTCTCTTACTTTGTAATTTATAATTAATGAACTAAAATTAATGTTTATTTTTTGATTTATTGTAGATCTAGTGATAATGTTAAAATTATAATTTTGACACTTGATTTCATTTATAGAGGAGTAAATATGAATAAAGTTCCACTTGTTTTCATGTGATATTGGAGAGGTGATGAACATCCGTTTGAAGATAGTAATTTGAAAAGGGTTCAAAATGTGTACTTAGGACTAAAACTCGATGGAAGTATGATAAGTTGATTACTAAGTTATATAAGGCAATTGGGATAGATCGAGCCAATGTTCAGTTGCAAGTTATTTGTAGATATCCTCGTGTTGACGAGTTTGAAACACGTGAGGAGTCTATACAAAATGTGTATGTTCATAACATGGATACCTTTCGATTGGGTTCCTGAAGTTGCTGCCGTGAGAGGGACGTTAGTCCAAGTACACAAACACATGTGAAAGAGGAAGAGGAATTGGAAAATGATGTTGATAATGATGAAGATTATGAAGAAAATATTGCGTCACTTCTAAATGAAGATTGTGATGATGAATATGTAGATTGTAGTAGTGCCACTGATGTTAGAAGGAATGAGGGTGATGATGGGGATGGTGATGATTTGGGAGGGAATTTTGTTACTTATGACGAGCCGCAAAATCATACGTATGAGAGATGAGACTATTAATTTTACCATTATATTATCAAAGGATCAAAGAATTATGATAATAATGAGTATAAGTTTTCAGATTGGAATGCGAAGAGTGACGAAATTACCAAAAGTATTCGCTTTCCAAAGAAGAAGAAGGTTCAATATGAGATAAAGAGGTTTCATATTAAGAGAAATATGCGCTTCAAGGTAAAAAGGAGCACAACCCGAAAGTGGACTATTGAGTGTTTGTCGAAAGAATTTTCATGCAATTTCTATGTGAATGTGAGTTTGAAGAACTGTGGGTATTGGGAAGTAACCAAGTACATGAGTTCGCATTCTTGCTTGGCTTCAAGAATTAACAGAGATCATCCCAACTTAGATGCTAAGTTTGTAGAACGAGAAGTTGTGAAACTTATTAAGTCTGATCCCGAGTTGAAGATTGCAGTTGTTAAGACACATATAAAAAATTCCACGGTAAGGATGTTTCATATAGGAAGGTATGGTGTGGTAAACAAAAAGACATTGCAGAAGCTTATGGAGTCTGGGAAGAATCTTACATAAGGTTGCCACGTTTATTAACAGCTAACCAAAAGTGGAACCCTGGAACCAAATGAAGTATTATGATCCTTCTCCTGCCGGTGCTTTAGGTATGTTTGACCGTGTGTTCTGGGAATTTGGCCCTTGTCTGAAAGAATTCTCTTAATGTCGTCATGTCATTTCTGTTGATGACACATTTCTGCATGAAAGATATAAAGGGGTTATAATTATTGATATGGGTGCTGACGCAAATGATAGATTACTTCTTCTTGAATTTGCTATTGTTGAAAAAGAGGACTATCAAAACTGGTGTTGGTTCCTACATCTTGTTTGCAAACATGTTATTAAGGGTCATGAATTTTGTTTGATATCTCATCTGTATGGTGGCATCCTTGCCACCGTTGCAGAAAATTGCTAGCCATGAACTGTTGTGAACAGATGGTGCATGTTGCATTTGCGAGCTAATTTCCTTTCATTTCACAAGGTTGTTGGATTGAAAGATCTTTTTTGGCGTGCTGTTAGTAGACGTGGCCATTTTATAAATCGGACCGGCCAACCGGGCGATTTTTAACTGGTTAAAACTGACCAAAATGGGTCAACACCAGTTAACCGGAATCGGCTAACCGAAACCGGTAAATGGGAGGTTCGGTTAAGGTTTGCCTTTTTGAAAAACCGGTCAACCGCCGGTTAAAACCGCCGGTCATGCTCGACCGAGTCATATGAGTTGCTCGGCCGAGGGGGTCATTTCCAGTGTGTAAATTTTCAATAACAGTCATGCTCGACAGAGTTATATGAGTTGCTCGGCCGATGGGGTCATTTCCAGTGTGTAAATTTCCAATAACGGTCATGGTCGGCCGAGTCATATGAGTTGCTCGGCCGAGCAGAACGCCAGAACCCATTCCAACGACTACTTTTTCAAACTAGCCGTTATGTCCGTCAGAGCATTAACTGGGGGCTAACAAAAATTAAAATTTTTTTTTCCTAATTTACTAACTATAAATATCACATCCCTCCCCCCATTTTATTTCCAAATTATTTCTCTATACTCTTTCTTTTCTAATCTCAAATATTCATATATACTTTCACTCTCATTCAATTTTCAGTTAAATATTGTCTCATTTTCAGTTAGTTTTCTAACGAAATTAGTGTTTTTCTTCATTTTCATCCATTTTTAAGCTCCGTTTCGTTTCCAAACTTCATTTTATCTTACACAAATGGCTGGAAATCAAAGAAGAAGTAATTTAGGCAAGTCACATGTTGGTTCTTCCTCCCCCAACGATGATTTTGATAATCAAAATCCAAATTTTCAACAAAATGAGAAAGAAGAACAAGTTAAAATTGAAAGTGGTAGTGCTAGGAGGGGTAGGGGCAGCCGAGCTACTAGGGGAGGTGGTCAGGGACAACGACAACCTCCTACAGAAAGAGCGCCGCAATTCGATACCTTCGCCATGCATTTCACCAAAAGAAAAATTAATGCCGATGATGATTATAATCTTCAAGCATTTTGCAACTATTGTACGACGTATTACTCATTCAAAAGAGGCGGAGGGCATGGGACGCTCAACGGGCATACGGCGTCAAAACATCCCGAGAAACTTGGCATTTTCGCTACTCAAACTCAATTACAATTTCAACAACGTAGTTCGGGTTCGGGTGCACAAGGTTCGTCTTTCCCTTCTTCCGTCCTTTTTAAATTTGATAAGTGGGTTTATAGAAATGAACTAGCCAAATTTATTTGCGTTAAAGACCTTCCTTTTAATTTTACGGATTGTGATTTTTATGAAAATTTTGCTCGCCTTTCTTTAAATCCCGCCGCCACGAGAGTACCACGTACGAATCTCGTACGTGATATTACTAGAGTGGTTCAGAAATATAAAAAAGATTTAATTGATGTTTTATCAAAATTAGAAAATAAAGTTTCAATTTGTGCCGATGGTTGGAGTGATCATTGGCAAAGAAATACTTATTTGGGTGTTACTTGCCATTGAATAGATAATTCATGGAAAATTCAAAAAAGATTAATTGCTTACAAAGATTTTGAGCCACCGCATTCCGCGGAAAATATTTGTGCGAAATTGCTTGAGATTTTTTCTTAGTATGGTATTTTAAATAAAATATTTACTATTTCATTTGACAACGCAAGTGCTAATACAGCTAGTTTACCCGATTTGATTACCGTTTGTCAACCCTCACTTGAGGGTAAGTTTTTTCATATTAGATGTTTATGTCATATAATTAATTTGTGTTAGAGATGGTTTAGATGCATTAGAAACTTATGTTAAGCCAATTAGACGAGCTCTTCAATTTATTTTCAAAAAAAAATTCTAATACAAAAAAAAATGATAAGGTTTTTAAGAAGTAAAAGTGTGCCGGACAAATATTTTACTTACGATGTTTCAACTAGGTGGAATTCCACATATAAAATGTTAATCGATGGTTTTGCTTATAAAGATCTCCTCACGCATTTTTTTTTATGTCAATTGGCTATCATGAACATCTATTTACTTATCATTGGAATGCATGCATTAATTTATGTGAATTGTTAAAGATTTTTAATACCGCTACTTTGGCTTTTCGGGAGTTTATTATCCAACTTCCGTTTTGGTGCTAGAGCATTGTGTTGCAATTGTTACTATTTTTGACAATTTAAAAGAATGCCCTATTTTTAAAAAATGCATTTTTAAAAAGAGACAAAAGTGGCTTAAATATTTTGACACTATTCCGTATCTTTTCTTGGTTGCAAAGTTATTAGATCCCCGAGTTAAATTAGATGATTTAGAGTGCATTATAACTTATTATTATATGAAATTATATCTCGATGGTGACGGTAGTAATGAACTTTCGTCAATTATTGTTAATGACACAAAAAATGATTTGATTAGCCTTTTTAATGAGTATAATGCCTTATATGGAAATACACTACTACATTTCTGACCTAATGTAACGCATCTAACGCATCTAATGTAACGCCACGAGCTAATGTAACGCATCTAATGCAACGCCAGAGCTAATGTAACTCATCTAATGCAACGCCAGAGCTAATGTAACGGCTAATGCAACACCAGAGCTAATGTAACGCATCTAATGCAACGCCAGAGCTAATGTAACGAGTCTAATGCAACGCCAAAATCCTAATCTAACGCCTAAATTACTAATGCAACGCCAAAATCCTATAACCTATACCCTATACCCTATACCCTACACTATACCCTATAACCTATATCCTATACCCTATACCCTATACCCTATACACTATACCCTATACCCTATACACTATACCCTATACCCTATACCCTATACAATATACCCTATAACCTATATCATATACCCTATACCCTATACCATATACCATATACACTATACCCTATACACTATATCCTATACCCTATACCATATACCATATACCCTATATCCTATACCCTATACCCTATACCCTATACCCTATACCCTATACCCTATACCCTATACACTATACCCTATACCCTATACACTATACACTATATCCTATACCCTATATCCTATACCCTATATCCTATACCATATGCCCTATACACTATACCCTATAACCTATATCCTATAGGGTATAGGTCATATGGTATAGGGTATACCCTATAGGATATAGGGTATACCCTACAGGATATAGGGTATAGGGTATAAAATATAGGGCATAAGGTATGTGGCATATATATATAGGTATACCCTATAGATATGTGGTATAAATATGTGGTATAAGGTATGTATAGGGCATAGGACATAGGGTATATGGTATAGGGTATACCCTATAGGGTATAGGGTATACCCTATAGGGTTTAGGGTATACCCTATACCCTATACCCTATAGGGTATAGGGTATACCCTATATCCTATGCCCTATACACTATAAGGTATAGGGTACACCCTATACCCTATGCCCTATACATTATACCCTATAACCTATACCCTATACCCTATACCCTATACACTATACCCTATACCCTATACCCTATACCCTATACCGTATACCCATATCCTATACCACATACTCCTACGCCTCTATACACTATGCCCTATAACCTATATCCTATACTCCTATACCCTATACCATATACCCTATACACTATGCACTATACCCTATGTGGTATAGTGGTATAAGGTATAGGGTATACCCTATGTGGTATGTGGTATACCCTATAGGATATTGGGTATATATAAGGTATAGTGGCATACCCTAAGGTGGTATGTGGTATATGGTATAAGGTATGTGGTATAAGGTATGATATGGTATGTGGTATACCCTATAGGGTATATGGTATACCCTATAGGATATAGGTATAAGGTATAGTGGCATAGGCATACCCTATAGGTATAGGTGGTATACGGTATAAGCATAGGGCATAAGTATATGGTATAGGGTATACCCTATAGTATAGGTATACCCTATATGTATAGTATATAGTGGCATACGGCATGTGGTATACCCTATATAGATAGGGTATACCCTATAGGATATGTGGTATAAGGCATAGGCATAGTGGCATATGGTATGTGGTATACCCTATGCATAGATACCCTATAAGGTATAGGTATAGGGTATAAGGTATAGGGCATAGGGCATATGGTATAGGGTATTTTTATAGGTATAGGTATACCCTATAAGGTATAGTGGTATAGGGTATACCCTATAGATGTATGGCATGTATAAGGTATAGGCATGGGTATAGGGCATAAGGTATGTGGTATACCCTATAAGGTATCGTATATGTGGTATAATTTATAGGGTATAGGGTATACCCTATAGGGTATACCCTATATTAATAATTCATTAATAAATATTATTGATATTAGGCATAATATTATTTTATAGTTTAAATTATTAGTATTATTATTAAGTATTATTAATAATAGCATCATTATTAGTATTACTATTAAGCATTATTACTAATAATTTTTAAAGAAATAAAAGTATATAATATAAAAATATTTACTTTTTTGATATTATGTATTATTAGAGTTGTGGACCGTTGGATTGAATGTGTGAATGGTTGGATTTGGTTTAGCTCATGATCCGCGTGATTATTTGAGACCCAATCAAACAATGCCATGTGGCATTTTTTTTTTCATGATCCGCGTGATTATTTGAGACCCAATCAAACAATGCCATGTGGCATTGTTTTATTGGTTCTCATATAATCACGCGGATCATGTGCTAAACCAAATCCAACCATTCACACATTCAATCCAACGGTCCACAATTAATCAAAACAAACCAATAAATCCCTCTTTCTCTCCTCATTTCTCTCTCTTTATTTTCATTTTATCAAAATAAACAAAAGTTTCTCTCTCTCTCTCATTTCTCTCCTTCTTCTTCTCAGTCAAACAACCAGATCTCCACAACCCACTCCTACCCACTAACGTCTTCTTCTCGACCCACCTAATCCATGGTCGCCTTCCTCTTCCTCTCCACCATTTCGGCAAAACCCAACCGGCCCTTACTCATTTCCGTCTTCTTCTCTCTAATTCGGCCCTTACTCATTTCCGTCCAACTCCTTCCTCTTCCTCTCCACCATTTCGGCAAGAAAGTCCAACTCCTTCCCCACCGTCTTCTTCTCTCTCTCCCCAACCGGCGTTGATTTGGAGCCGGAACTCGGAAATTAACCGTCCGTCCGCATCCACTACCCCTTCTACCCACCACCGCCGTCGCCCTCCACCAAATCAAATACCGCCACCGTCGTCGCCCTCCACCAAAGACCCCCTCCTTCCTCATCACTTCCGAGGCCGAGAAAAGGCCCAGCGTTGTTTGCTTTACAGATCCGAATTTGTTTTGTCCAAATCGAATTTGTTTTTGCCCGTATCCGAATTTGTATCTTTGTGTATAATTGCTAATGAATGTGTATTTATTTCTTATTCTTTTTGCAACCATTGAAGGTGGTGGTTGATGGTGGCAGGTGGTGTAAGAGAAGTTTAGGGGACTAAAGTGTGACTCTAAGAATATATTAAGGACTGATTTGAGGAAAGTAAAACCTAAGGGACTAATTTGAGGAAAATAAAATCTAATGGACTGATTTTAGAAAAATAAAACCTAAGGAATTGATTAACAAAAATAAAATTTAAGGGACTGATTTGAGAATAATAGAACTTAAGGGACTGATTTAAAAATATTTACAAAAATTATATATATATATATATATATATATATATATATATATATATATATATCAAAAATATAGAAAAAAGAAAAATTAAAAAAATAATAAAATTGTGAAATTATGTAATAAATTTTAGGGACTCATCTAATTTTTGGCGTTACATTAGGTATTCAACCACTTTTTAAATTGGCGCCATTAGGTTCTTTTGGCGTCATTAGGTGTTCATATAGTTTTAAAATTGGCGTTGCATCAGGTATTTACCTGATGCAACGCCAAAGCTCTGGCGTTACATTAGCTTACTATGTCGTTGCATTAGACCTAATGCAACGCAAGAGAATGCAACGGCCATTTGGCGTTACATTAGGCCTAATGTAACGGTTTTTGGGCCCTAATGCAACGAAAATTGGCGTTACATTAGGTCAGAAATGTAGTAGTGATACTTTTCAAAGCCAACAACATGAAAATGATTCCTCTACTTCTCAACCAAGTTTTACTAGTGGGGATCCATATAGTTTTTTTTGCAAATTTGTATAGTAAAAAACGTGATCCTTCTCGAGGTTCATCTTCATCATCATCAAACATTCCCGTGGAGTTAGAAACTTATTTCACTACAAACTTTGAATTAAACCAAGACCCAAATTCAAATGAATTTCATGTTTTACAATGGTGGTCAAGAAGGAAAGATATTTATCCTATACTTTCCATAGTTGCTAAAGAAGTCTTAGACTCTCCCGCTTCAACGGTGGCAGTTGAATCGACATTTAGCGTTGGTGAAAATATTTTGGATGAAAGACGTTCCCAACTAACAAGTGAAAACATGGAACATCAACTTTTACTCGACGATTGGGTTAGAGCGGAAAAAAGGCAACAAGACTTGCCTTATGATGGGGATCTATTGGATCCAAGATATCAATACGATGTCGACAATTCCACGAAAAGTAGTGATGAATGAATGATGTTTTAGATTAATTTTTATTTTAATTAAATTAGTTTAGACTTTAGATTATGTTTATTTTTATTTAATTGTAATAGTTATGTTGAGGTAAAGGCTCATAAATGTCCCCCCTTATTTATAAAAGGGTAAGGTTGGTTGTCTCCCTCTTTGTAATTTTATTTTAATTAATAAAATTTAAGGGTACCGTCCTCTTTTTATTTACTTTTATTTATTTAAAAATTCTTAATTTTTTTATATAACTTTTTGTAAAAAAAATCAGGACAAAACAACATCTCAAATACGTTTCTTTATCCAAAAAAAAAATTGAAAAAAAAGAAGAAGTTAATATACTATATACAAGTTAACAACTTAACGAAAACTTTTAAAAAGATAATTGTTTTCTTATCTTTAAAAATTCTTAACTTTTTTTTTATATTACTTTTTTCTAAAAAATTTCAGGACTAAACAACATCTCAATTAGTTATCTTTATCCAAAAAAATTTTGAAAAAAAAAAGATAATATACTATATACAAAGTTAACGAAAACTGTTAAAAAATTAACTGTTACAAGGTTGAAAAATGATATGCTCTACCGAGCACTGCTATATACTCGACCGAGCATATGAGAACAGAAAGTTTTGGAGAGTATGCTCGACCGAGCAGTATATATGACTCGGCGGAGGAACCCTCAACCCCTAAACCCTAAAAGGGTATGCTCGACCGAGCAACACCAAAGACTTGGCCGAGCAGATTCAAACCGGATAAACCGAAGGTTAACCGAAAAACCGTATAATCGTCAAAGCGTTACCGGTTTAGCCGGTTATCCAGTTCGGTTCCGATTGAGGGTTTTCCAAGATTGAAACCGTCGATTTTCAACCGTGAACCGGCGGTTAAACCGGACCGGCCACGTCTAGCTGTTAGTGCCATCCAAGATAGGAAGTTAAAAAATTATCTGAAGCAAAATTCGTATAATAAACCATGAGGCAGTTAAATGGTTTGAGTACTTGGATGCTAGAAAGTGGACATTGGCGCATGATATTAGATATAGGTATGACATTACGACTTCTATTTTGTCTTAAGTTTTTAATGGTGCCTATTTCAGCAATTGTTGAGACCACCTTCTAAATGAGTGTGGAATACTTTCAAAGTAGGCTCTTTGGATCAATAAGGGATTTAAGGGGGATCTTGGTAACCCCAACATAAATGCCAGACTAGAATTCAGCCACAAGGTAAAAAAAATGAGTACAACGTGAAAAGGGTTGGACATCATCATGTTAGAAGGTTTAACAATACATCAATGGGGGTTTATTAAGTAACAATCGAAGAACGCGGTGAAAGCGGTGGAAGGGTTCAAGTTGTAAAATTAGGTGCCTGACATTCCAATCAGTGGCAAATGGGTGCAATATCACTACCATTGTTCGCATGCTATTGCATTTTTAAAAGCACAACATGTGGATAGTTTGACTTACATTGATTACTTTTACAGTCTTGAGTCATACTACAGGACATGGAGTGACACTTTTTAATTGATCCATGACAAGGACTATTAGAATGTAGATGGAATTGTACGTTTTTTCCCTAACCCGGAGTATCTACATGATAAGAAGAAAGGGAGACCCAGATCAAGGCGGCTGTGAAACTCTATGGATCGGCAAGAGGCGAAAAGAAAATTCATTGTGGAATTTGCAAGGGAGAATGTCACACACGTATGAGGTGTCCAACTATTAGGGAGTAGATTGAGTAGATTTGAATGTTATTTGTATTTTTAGCTCTTGAATGTACTTCTAATTTTTTAGTTATTGTTATTTCATTTTGACTTTGTAGTCTATTTGAATATAATTCTAATTTTTCGTTCTTGAATTTTTCATTCATAAACTGGTTTTTTGTTGATTTTTTATTTAACAATTTTTTTTGGCACAAACCGATGGTCGGTTTCTGGTGCTGAAATTTGATTCCAGGTGAAAGTCGGCACTCACAATGAAGACTTCACATGGAACCAAATTTCAACACCAGAAACACGAGTTTCTGCCTACCTGCAACAAATACCAAACCAATTCATGCACAAACACATCCATAATAGCTGTAACAAGTAGGGGTGTTCACGGTCCGGATTGGTCCGGATTTTATCAAAATTTCAAAAAAACAGGATCGGATCAATTGTTCGGTTCTGCCTAAATTCGTGGATCGTGACTGTGACGATTACATTACAGGACCGGTCACATTGGTCCGGTTCCAATGATTCGGTCCATGTCCGGTTCCATCGGTTCCACAAGTTACACTACTATATATTTTTTCTAAAGACAAAACATGCAACAACTATTTTTTCATGAAACCAAAATATAGGACGATTACATAAACAAAGTTCAAATAAAAATATTCACATACAAAGAAATTAACTGAAATAGAGGAACAAAGTTCAATTAAAAAAT
The DNA here is from genome assembly GCA_022495995.1 of Adenophora triphylla var. japonica. Classification (NCBI taxonomy): domain Eukaryota; kingdom Viridiplantae; phylum Streptophyta; class Magnoliopsida; order Asterales; family Campanulaceae; genus Adenophora; species Adenophora triphylla. Next base: position 11,061 of record JAFEMH010005250.1, on the reverse strand, counting down.
ATAGGACGATTACATTACATAAACAAAAGAGAAAAACATGAACATGATTCAGACCCTAATAACTAAATTCAGATGCAAAATTGTAAGAAAATTAAAAATACGAGTAGATTGGAGGTAGAGACTGAGAAAATAACATCAAAATATCATTAAATCATTAAATTTTATTGGAGATTTGAGAGGCAAAATAATGAGTAATGATGTTCTCGCAATCCGCACGAAAAACAGACCAAGGCCGTAGAGATTAATTACTCAGCTATAAATGCGCCGCATCGTAGAGATTTGGCGGTGGTGCCGGTGGTTGGACAAATGAATGTAAATCGTGCGCCGCCATGAAAAATCAATTTGATTTCTAGGGTCGAGAATTGAGATGAGAAAGACGAGAGAGGGGAAAAGCGTAGAGAGAGAGAGAGGGATAGAAAACCAAACGGCGTAAATGAAAGAGATATGATAGTGGTTAGGATTTTTGTAAACTTGTAATGTCGCCGGATGGATAAGGTCACAAAGAAAATTAGTTTATTTTTTTGAAATTAGGAATTTGAAATTATGAATATATATATATATATATATATATATATATATATATATATATATATATATATATATATATATATATATATATATATATATATATATATATATATATATATATATATATATTATTCATAATATATACATAATCCGTCCGGCTCGGGTTCGATCCAGACCATATATATTTTTTTTTCAAAAATCAGACTAACTCCAAATAATCGGTTCCATATAAATTGGGAACTTAACCAAACCAATTCTACTGATTGGTCCGATTTTCATTAGTCTCGGTCCGGTTCTATCGGCCCGATCCGATCCGTCGATTTTTTTATTCAAATTTCTAGTAACAAGGAATAAAGTCAACAATACGAAGTTACGACTACATTCCGATCTCATAAGATATGAAAATCAGTCCTATAAATCTTAAATTAATCAATCCAAGCAGGTAGTGACTACACCCGATCACATAGGAAATCCACAAGGAGACGGGTGTTGGGATTGGATTCCCTAAACTACAAGGAAGAAAAGGGCCTAAGCTGGGAGGAGCTCTGTAGATCGAAGAGGAGTTCAAAACGGAGCAAGTCTTTCGGCGTAGCCGCGCGACCGCGCCGCGAGCTGCGCGCGACCGCGCACACGGGCCGAGACTTCATGGTTTGGCGGATTCATCGAGGGCGACCGCGCCGGCTCAGGCGCCACGCCGACGCCCGGGATTTCAGGAGCAGCTTTATTTTGTTTCCTATTTCGATGAGATCTCTTCTTAAATTGAGTTAGTGGCTTCTCGTATAACTATATAAGCATAATTTCGCCTAGAACATATTGTAGTTGGTAAGAGCAACATATTAGAAGGTGTCTAATACAATATCGGTTTCGGGCACTGCTCGAACGTAGTTCACGTGTCAATGAACCGTAAACAACTCGTGTTCTCGGTGCGTGATTCTTTCTTTCTTGCTGGGCCATGAAGGCTGATTTCTTGCCTTGACAGAACTGAGGTACCACCAAATTCACAACAACCGGTATCGAGCCTGGTTAGCTGGATGCGCGCGCTTGAACCGATGCTGGATGACGTGGAATTTCCTCTAGCGGTGCGACCTCGCGAACGAGCAATCAGACGTGCCTTCAGATCGAAAGTCTTCCCGATATCGGGTGATAAATCGTGCGGCGTGTCCCGCAAATGGTGAATAGCGGCGGTGTACAAGATTCGCTAGAGGTGGTCCTTTGGCCTGAGGAGAGGATTGTGGGGTATCAACCCAAGTCCCACATCGGGCAACAAAGAAGAGTCGCCTAATATATGGGGGCGCGCCCACCTACTCCATTAGTACAGGCCTGGGGAGTTGACCCAAGAGCAAATTCGTATGGGCCGGGCCCAAAGCGGACAATATCATACTAATGTGGAGCCGTGAAGGGATGGTCGCGTCCCAACAACTCGCATCGTGAGCCACCAGAGCTTCTGCCGTATCAAAAACAGACGATGCAAAAACAAGGTGTGTCCAAGTTTCAAGGGGAAGCATTGCGAGAAAGGCGGGTCTCGGAGGGAGAAGGCGAAGTTAGACTTTGCGGGAGAAATCAAGGTAGAAGGCCGATTCTGGGAGGCAAGAATCATCTAACACCCGAGAGGTCAAACGTCGGCTGGTTTCAACTCGCCTTAAGATTGAGGAGAGGAGAGTTAGTGTCAAGCCAATATGGAAGGGGAAATGTGTTCGAAGGTCTTTACTCCGTGGTGAGAGTTGAGATGGGTGATTCTATGTTTGTTAGTTTAGTCTCCTAAAGGAGATTGTCATGGGATTGGATTCCTAAACTACAAGGAAGAAAAGGGGCCTAAGCCTGAGGAGTCATGAGATCGAAGAGGAGTTCAAAACGGAGCAAGTCTTTCACAGTGAGCCGCGCGATCACCGCTGGGAGGCATGATCACGCACATGGGCCGAGACTTCATGGTTTGGCGGAATTCATTGAGGGCGACCGCGCTGGCTCGAGGGCGGCCGCGCTGACGCCGGAATTTCAGCAGCAGTTTTATTCTGTTTCCTATTTCGATGAGATCTCTTCTTAAACTGAGTTAGGGCTTCCTTGTATAACTATATAAGCATAATTTCGGCTTAGAACATATTGTAGTTGTAGTAGCAACATATTAGAAGGTGTCTAATACAATATTGGCTTGGCAATTGCCTCTGACGTAGCTCATGTGTTGAATTTAACCGGTAAACAACTCTTGTGTTCTTGTGTGTGTGATTCTTTCTTTCTTGTGCTTGTGGGTGTGTTGATTTCTTATCTTGATTGCAACGGAGGTACCATCAAATTCACAACAATGGGGTGAAATTTTTAGGAGCATTGTGTGTCCTAGACCCTCTATAGGGCAAAATACAAGAAAGTAATCCACGCGGTCGTGAACTGGATGTTTGCTGTGATGACAATGCTACTTGAGTAGGTGCTATGTGAGTAGTACCGCTCCCACCAAGAGATGGAATATATTGAAACGTCGTCGAAGGTAACTAGAACTACCACTCCCACTCCCACGTGCATATGATGAGAACCCAAGTACCGGTGGTGGATTTTGAGTATGATCCATCTGAGTAGGGTCTATGCGAGTAGTATCGCTCCCACCAAAAATGGAATATTTAGAAGTGTCATCAGAGGTACTTTGGGATCATGTGAGTCATTCATCCGGTTCATCAGCTCTGTATATGAAAAATGTTAACAATCAGCCTATGAGAAAAAGCCTTGGTCCATGATGGTGTTAATCATATCCCTCCAAATCCGCCTTTAAGTAAAAATCCTCCAAACCAACCTTTTCATCTTCCCTGATCTCGGCATCCTCTAGCCCCATCTCTGGCTCCTCCTGCACACGACGTGCATGCCTCATAACCCGATTCTGCCTCTATGGCACCCCTAAACACGATTAACTGGTGGTGGGGGAGCTTGGGCCCAAGTTGTTGAGGCTCCCTAATAGCTGTGAGAGATTGTCTGATAAGACAACGGTTGAGATGTCGGTCTTGTGGAGGGCCATGGCTATGTCAGCCTTGTTAGATAAGTGCATGCGTTGACGGTTTTGAATATGTTGACAAAAATTAGGCAAAATGATTATAACCGAATAAACAAAAATAATGGTAAAAGCATTTTATGTAGTATTTTGCTTACCAAAACCTCAACAAGACTAGAACGCACCTTGTACCCCACAAAAATAATGGTAAAAACATTCTATGTAGTTATTTTGTACCATAACATAAAATTTCAGAATTTTTGCAACTATAAAAAAAAGCCAAGAAACCCCAAGGCCAGTCGCTGCCCGCCACGGCCAGAGAGTGAACTATCATGTAGCCTTTCCCCTCGACATCAAGCAAGAGGCCTGTTCTCGCCAATAATCGTGTAAAACATATTTCGTTCAAAATTAAATTTATCCGAGGCCACCATTGAGCTCAGAATAGCCAAAATAAGGTTCACTCTCCGGAAGTGTTAACCAACGGAGGCCGGAGGTTGGCAGTCAATGTAAGCCAAGATCCGATCAAACTGATTTATGCCCAAACACACCGGATATAAATTTTCAGCAAATATGTTTTGTGAGCCATATGTTGACATGATATATCTCACTCGCTTTAAGTCTAAATTAAGCAAATAAATAGGCTATGGACAGATCTCACGGAATAGAACAAAATTTATGTCGACATATTTCATCAAATCTGATTCTTTTAATGTCAAAAACGACCTCAAAATTTCGAAAAATCACAATTTTTGAAATTTCAATTTGCAATAATTCAAGATCTACTCAACCAAATTCAAAGATTTTCGAATATGTTGTGCTACATATCAATAGCTACGCAGGCATATATGAATCACATAAAACAGATAAAAATTTGGTCATCAAATTATCAAACTCACTTGGTCCGATTTTTGAACAAATACCAAAAATGAAAAATCATGCAATTCAACCCATTCAATGGAGAGAACAAACATATTGACTCTAATACCAATGAAAGGACTAATAATAATAATGGGTATATCGATATACCTTATAAGAGATTAGTCCGAACTACGCTTGCGGAAGGCTTTCGCTCGGTGGCGGATCTAGAAATTTTAGAGGGGGGGGGTCAAATTTTGTGCTTATGGATATATAGCCTATTTGCATAATCATGAGATCTCATAACAATAATAATAGGAGTGTTCATATATAGATTTAACCATACCATCTATGACAAACAAATAATACTCAATTTAATTAGGCAGATGGTCCAATTATGCTGCCAAAGACCAGGAAGAAAGACATGCATTTAGGAAAATGTGGTGTGGGTGAGAGAGAGAGAGAGAGAGAGAGAGAGAGAGAGAGAGAGAGAGAGAGAGAGAGAGAGAGAGAGAGAGAATGATGTGAGAAAGAAAGGAGAGCAGAATCAAATTTAGTTTTGCAGAAATCTTGAAATGAATTGACTTTGACCTTGGAGAGCAGAGGATGGTATGACTCTGGCTTTATGGCGACCAAAAACTTCTATAAATTACTTGCGTACTTCATCTACCTTCAAACAAACAAAAAGTAGGAGAAAAATGGAAACAATGCCAGAAAGATACTGGAAGGCAAAGAGAATTTCAGTATAAATTTACTCATTGATACACTTAACTATGGATACCAGCAAGCTGATAGAATTATTGAGAAAAAGTCAAGTCAAACAAACAAGAAAGAGAGAAGATTGAATTGTAAGACTTTAATTTTATTGATACAAGAGGTACATATTTAAAGTACAAGATATGTAAGTAATGAATCCTAAATCTATACATCAGTTGAGTAAATGAATGAGTAAATGAATCCCGAATCTATACATCAGCTGAGAAGTTGGAATGTTGAAGGTTGGAATGTTGAAGGATGTATAGGTGGATGTTTTAGGAGGATGTATCCTTAACACGCCCCCGCGCAAGACGGACGGCCTTTAGATAGTTCAATCTTGGAGATAGATGAGATTAACCGGGTTTGATGACGCAGCTGAAGATAGATGTGTTTCCTGACATGTTCGTGCTTCGATGTGATGTGGTTCCTCGCATCCGAGGTGATGATAGGTTGGTGCATGACTATTTCGGAGACGGTGGGGTTGTAGAGAGGGGATTTCGGTTTTGCCGAGGGTGTTTGAAGTAGGGGGAGTTGGTTTCGGGTTTTCGAGGGGGTTTGATGTAAGGGTTTCGGGGGTTTCCTGAAGGTGTTTTGAGGGAAGGTGTAAAGGGGGGTTCGGCCGGTGGGTTTTGCCGAGGAGTTTGAGGGTTTTGCCAAGTTTGTTTGAAGAAAAGAAAAAAGGGGGGGGTATCGGCTAGGAGGGTTTGCCGTGGCTTGGTAGTTGAAGAGAAGGGGAGAGGCTACAACCAAACAGATTTCTTTTTCAATTTCAAATTGGCTAATCTTTTACTCCCTCTCCATCTGCCCCCAAAATAAATGTCTATGTTTTGGAAAAAATTGGGGCGGGAGGGAATATAATTCATAGAAAAAATTGAACGACATAGTTCGACCATTCACGGATTGCGGGCTAACTACGCCGCAAGAATGGGAGTATAATTCATGAAAATTATTATCATTTGCGTCCTATATTTTAAATTTTATTAATTTTAAAATTAAAATTTATAATTATAGCTTTAAACAACTTAATTTTAAAATAGATAAGAATATTAATTAAATACCTAAATATATATATATTTTGCCAAAATTTTGAAAATGCGCTTTTTCATATGAAAAACGTGTTTTAAAATTACCGTAAAATATGAGTAATTTTAGTGTTATATCTTTGGGTATAAAAGCAAAGTTAATTAATAAAATATGAGACTTTTTTTATTATTTTTAAAAAAGTTGAAAAATTTGTAAAAATAAAAATTTATACCTAGGTATAATAATAATTTTTATATATGCCAAGATAAAGAGCCGACGAACAAAGATAATGTATAACGGTGATATTTGTGAAATTTTTCATTTCGCACGGTTTTATGGGTTTGTTGTGTTGCCAGAGACCTAGAGTCTATGACCCTAAATTTAATTGGCTAATTTATTTTAATGAGGAGCCAAAAATATCCCTTTTTAAAACAAAATAAAATTTAATTACATTGCAGATAATAAGTAGAGCCGTCAATTTTGGGATCGTCCCATTGGCATGTCCCCTCCCGCCATATAAATGAGACGGATGTGATAGTATATTTTATTCCCGTATAAAAGCATATTTAACACATCCCGCTGAGACGCGGACAAGCTTCGGGACTAGACGCCGCATTTTTATAATTTTAATTGTAATTTTATATTTTTAACCTCAAAAGGTATTTTAGTACTTAATTCTTACTTTTTTTTCACCTATCCATTGATTTTTTGCGTTGATTAAGCTAATTTATGAATTTAACAAGTTTTATCTTGTAGGATTGCAAAAAATTAATCTTATTTTTTCAATTTAATATTTGACATCATATTAGTTAGATTTTAGATTTATAATATTATTGTATTCTTGTCCCGTAATGTACCGTGTCCCGAGGTGGGATGAGACGGGACAAAGATTTTCTGTCACGCGAAGAATTCGGGACGTCCCGTCCCGTAAAATTGCGAGATTTCATAGTTCCGTCCCGACCCATCCTATATTCTCGAATTGACACTTAATAACAAGGATCTAAATGTTATCTCCTCCTAAATAGTTATTTAGTTTCCCTACTTTTAGATATTTTGTAAAGTTTCCTAACTTGATATCGTATTCATTCATAAATCTAGGCAAAAGTTATTCTATATCATTTCCCTTGTAATTGTTAGAGATATTATCTCATATTGAGAATTGACAAATCTTGCTTATAATATATAAAGATTCCTACCACTCCCCTTATCATCAATTAATTTTAAGGTGGAAACTCGACTTTAAGTTGGTATCGTAGCAAGTTAATTACACGTGCACACGATGTTACTCCGCCACCCGATTGATAAGTCCACGTTGTGTTACGGCAAAGTCCGCGACACGTGAGGCTGTTGCAGAGATATTATCCCAAATCGAGAATTGACAAACCTTTCCTATAATATATAAAGATCCCTAGCCACTCCTTAACACCAATTGATTTTAAGCGTGAAAACTCGTACTTTAAGCTGTAATATATAAAAACCAATTATTGATCATAACTCGCATAACTCTCATATGGTATCTTTCGTCTAAAAGTACATTCCTACCGTACTACCACCGACAAAACCTTAAACACCCTTCACCCTCGCAGAAACCATACCATTTGTATCTCCCCCACCACCTTCGCACCACCACCCCTGCGTGAGATCCAAACCCTATCCTAAGTCTTCCTCGCCCATCACCTTCACACCCTACCCTGGCTAAACCCTCACAACCGCACCACCACCCTCGTTTCTCTAATGAACTCAACCCTCTACTCACCACTATCAAGCACACCACCCTCGCACACCATCGTTGCTGCCACAAACATATGTTATGACCAATCTACTTTTCTATATATAAACAAAATATAAAAATACTAATAATATATATTTGATAAAAATGAATTATTTAAACAAATTAAAGTTACGTAATAAAGATAAAACTTGAACGTCACAATTAGAATAGAGGCCTCGCAATGTCATGGGCAACGACCCAAGACAGCAAATTCTTCCCCGCTTCGCGCAGCCAGCCCCGAAAGTCCGACTCAAGGATACTATTTGGAACAAGTTCCCCGCGTAAGAACTTGTTCCCCGGCGAATGTGTTAGTGTTGCTACACCAAGCTGCTATTGGTGCCGCTACACGTGCCGCCATCGTGTTTGGCAACACAAGATAGTTACTGCATATTTCTCATAAATAACAAAGTGATAATTAATTACTACCTCCGTCTGCCGAAAGTGTCCCAACTTTTCTTTTTGGGTGTCCCATTTTAAAAAGAAAAAGTTTTTTATTATTTTTTATTTGTGGGACCCCACTGTCATATACAATTTACAATAAATATCCACTTAACTATTCCCTTACCCCACTTTCTCTTTCCTACATCACTCTTTCATACTCACAACATTTATTTCACTATACACTTTTTGCATTATATATGGATTCATTCCTTAATTCCCGTGCAATACTACTTTTGAGACATTTCCCGGCCGTGACTTGGGAGGAGCATATTATAACACTTGTTAGTCTCCTTTATATGAGGTCGAACTCGGGTCAAAGGATCTTATGCTAGGCGAAGTGATTTTCGAATAAAAAAGTGGAAAGTCATGCACATAAAATCCCCAATTATTTACATGTGTAAAAGTAATTTCCACCAAGTAAATGCTGGGTAGGCATAGTTAGCTAATCGTGTGTGTAGTCGAAGATAAGAGTACAAGGCCAAGCTTTATAGCTGGGCGCATTGTTTCTTCGGAGAAGCCTAGAAGACTTAGTCTTCTACAAAAGAGAAAATAGGAGCTATTTTGAAATAAACAAACACAGACATGGTCAAGCTTTCAAAGCCAATTGGGAGCAGTCTCCAAGTTCTCGTGAGTCCTATAAATAGGCTGCACCTTCACCGTACTATGAAGGCATCCAATTCGTAAATCAATATCCGCACAAGACAAGAACTCAACTCATCTTTTCAATGTTGCCATTTCGTTGTCAAGTAACATCATGTCCAACACTCTCGTGTGTTCACATATATTTCTTTATATGATGTTCCACGTGAGGTTTTCGAGTGTTAGATCAAGCAAGGATTATAAGGATTATAGAGTTCTAGATTTGTCGTTCCTCTACGTGTTAATGATTATAAATCATTACAGAACTTTTTGACCTCGTAATTAAAGCTTATTATAAAGAAAGGTCTTTCCCTCTGGGACACCTCATCAAGTTATATATTTATATATATAACCTGATAAATTATATATTTTTATGCGTTCTTTATTTATTCGTTCTTCCGTTGCTATTACAAAATTTCATTTCTATTATTCGGTTTCTTTAATCAAGGTGTCACGCTGCGGTTCTTAGCTTTGACGACACTAATAACAACACTTGGGTGTAGTTTCATCTCTACTTTTCGTAAGCCATTGACAATTTCCCCCAATCGGGTATCGAGCCTGAAGCACTTAATACACACTAAGTGTTCGTACCTTTTTATCATGGCTTTGAATCCGCTAATCTATTTCTAGGGAGACTTTCTATTCTTATATGTATATGTATAAAGACTCTCTTTGTGTCCGCGCATCAAATATAATTGATGTTCAAGTATCAAGTCTATTCCTAATGTCCTTCCAATAGAATTTCTACTGAGGTCATACTCTAAATCTAACTAAGTCAATAGTCTCAAACAATCTCGAGTCCGTTCCATAAATATTCGAGTTCGAGACATTATGCCAACAATTGTGGCTAATACCTTAAAAAAGGTCAGGTAAAAAATTATGGGTGTACTCTTCAGTAATGAAGAGGAACTCCGTAACCAATCGGCTATGATAGCCACGGTATTGGGAGCATGCAATGTCAGATTCTGAAAGTGGGTGCTGTCAGGTCAAGTGTTGTTCGGCACAAGACAACAACCCGGAGTGCAACACTCAGCAGGTAATAATATTCTTCAATCTTTTCTCCGGACACTTTTTGCTTTCATGGTTCAATTAGTGTTGTTACAGTGTAAAGTCCAGATAAGCAGAGGATTTAAGTAAGGATAAGTTTCACTGAAGGCGGTCAAAGATATCTACGAGGTGTCTCTAAAAATGGAAGAATGAGCACAAGATGGTAGTGATCTTAACCAAGGAGATTCATGAGCTAAAAGGCTCGGGCTGACTCAGCTTACAAGGTGAAATTAACAAAGAAAATCGGGGAGACTGACAAGGTCAAGTGCAAATTGAAGCTTTCACCGAGGCCACTTTCAAGAATCTTCAACACGAGCTCTTCGAAATTGGGATGAGGATAGCTCAACATGAAAGTAAGCTTCTCAAAGAGGGTATTTGATTCCAAGATTCACTCAATAAAATTACCATTCTACCTTGTTTATTTTTGAAACTAAGACTAGTTTTGTAAAATAACATGCTATAAGGAAAAAGGTAGTTCTTCTAGTAATATTTCGATCATACCTTTGAAAGTGTGAATATTGTCATATTGATTTAGAACATAACAAATTTGAATGTTTTACTTCTTCAAAAGAAAAAGTCCAGCCTGTGTGTTGCCTCATAGTGTTTCCAAACTCTCGAGACAACACTCGAGACAACACAATGTGTGGTCGAAATACAAAAATTCAAAAATAAAACTTGGTGTCCTAAAACAAATGTGAAATGGCAATGTTGTTTATACTCGCTTTGAGGACTAATATTTCAGTTCACGGTACTTTCACAAGAGTTATTCTCACCATATGACGGGAACAAAATATTTTTGAAAGAATACGAACCTATTCAAGGAGGATAATGTGGTCTTATGTGAGGTGGAGGAAAGAGCAAGATACTAGGAAAAATGAACACTTCGATGTTGTCGAATTCCCTACCTTAAAGAATGTCCACGTCAATGCACGTTGATGGCTAATTTGATTAGCATTAGCCGCTCGCGTGATGACAACTTAGAGGTAAAATTCTAAAAAGAATGCTTGTGAAGTTTTTTGATCATACTAACACT